>CAMAOG010000350.1:0-24455 GCA_945859605.1 Lumbricus rubellus | reverse complement strand
TTACTGTTTCGTCTGCTGCGCTTCTCACTCAACGCAACAACAGTTGCTATTGAACGAAATTTCAAAAGCCTTTATTAAAAATTAATAATTTATGTATTTTGTTTAAATAGGCTACAGTGCCATACAGGCTATATGGAGCTATATGGTTCGGAACACATGCGGTATAGGTGACTTTAGTCGCGTCGGTCAAAGTGGCTTGGCATGAATAGTTGGGGTGAAATGTTATTGATTCTGAACAGGAATAGACGAGCAATGTTGAAATCAAGTCATGGTAACCGTTGACGTTTCTTGCACAGTTCCAGGTTGCAATAGAAACTTCACATTGCTCATAGTTTTAATCGCGATTGGCTGCTGATGTAACAGACATCATCGTGTCTAGCCTACGTTAGGCTAAAGTTAAGATAGGGTTGGCCTAGCGTATTAAACGATTAAGTATATTAATACTCTTAACAATTTGCAGTCGCACTACTGAGTCCTGTTTATCCATTTGACTTCACCCTGTAGGAATAAACTTTATAATCTCTGACCTGATCAAACTCGATCTGATCAGAACTAAGCTGAACGCTGGCCAATACCTTATACTTCACCTAAACTCACTCTAAGTAAATAATTATTAAGAATTTGGTATGAAGTTCACGTGTGCCGAGATTAAAGTGGCTGAGATTCTTTTCAGCTTGTGGCTCAGTTTCCCAGGTAGGATTTTTATAATTGTTATTGACTTCGTTTATCATTGTTCAGTATCTTTCATCGCCTGCGTATAGGGCCTATCTATGTGAAATTTTTGTGAAGTCAATATTTTGAAACCGCACTACCTCATTTTTTCTATGATATCCTGCTTTCGTGCTTTTTTATTTCATCAATTCATTAATTCATTTTAAATTTTTATATAGCGCAACATCGATACAATCCACCCAGGAGCGTTCCCTACCAGACCCCGACCGATTAAATATACAGTCTTAATGTCAGTGGCGGCGCCAGGACTTCAGTTTCAGGGCTGAACTTGCGGAGGAAATTTTCCATTTTCACTCTGCAAAATTTCTGACGGCCTTTTTTAGTCATCTGGTTCATTTGGGGGGGGCTTAATCATGGAAAATTGTAATTTTTACATGGGGAAAAATGGATGACCTTTTGAGGGGCTTAGCCCCTTAACCCCTAGCACCGCTACTGCTTAATGTAAGAATAGAATATTGTGGGGTGGCCTTGCTAGAGTCCATTGCAGCCTTTGCAGGTCAGAGGGCCTGCAAGCGGGAGAACGCAATGCTGTCTGGTGGAGGTCCGTCAGCTTGAGACGAGAGGCCACGTTTGCTCAGATGAACGGAGATAACCTCGACGTGAGACACAGAATCTGGGCAATCCGGTCAAATCCGCGCACACAAAACCGCGCAGCGTCATAACCGCGCACGATCATTAGCCTACCGCGTTGATCATGACCGCGCATTGATAGACACGTCGTGATATTATTATGAAGTAATCCTTTTAATCGCTGTTTGCCGTTAGTATAATTATTGCAAAGTTCAATGCATAACAGTCTAATATCTATGGCATATTGGTCAACGTACTATGGACGGCCTTTTTAAAAATGTTTTAAATAGTTCAATGCATAAAAATTGACCAATAAGACAGTCTTTAGAACATGTATAAGAAGGACCCATCAAACGCACGCTCTGTTACAGTATTTTCTACTGTAAGCAGAGTCGCAGAATAAGATAATGATTTGGTTAGTCTGGTTTCAAAGTGTAGCTCCAAACTTCAATCACAAAATTTTCAGTAGGACTACTATAATAATGGGCTTCTCTAAATGTCTTCTTAAAGTGGCGTATTATTCCAAATCGGATGACAATGAAATTTCAAGTTATTTTTAACAGCTAAAAGATGCTTTTACAACTGCACAAATCCATTTAGAACTGCACATTTTGTGTAGAACTGCACGTTAAAAGCCCTGCTTTATGTTCTATGTTGCGCATGCTGCATTATCCGTTCTTGTCTACAAGCTGCGTCGTTGTCTCCGACACAATGTCTACATTGTATCTGTAGACATGACACGTGGCCTATCTCTCATCCACGAGACTGTTAAAAACTTCTGTCCCTGACTTTACATTTGACCGCGCCACTCTCTGGAAGTAGGCTATCGCTAATAATAGCCTATAATCGCCACCGAGAATCTGAGTTGCCGTCTTACATTCTGGTTATTTTCCAGTAGGCTATATTTATTTCTGGCTCTATTATCATCCATAGTAGGCCCTAGGTCTAATTAACTGTAGGCTGCATCTATTTTTCAATGCATGAGTGCAGAAGTGCATTTATAGGCCTATAACCTGGTCGGGTCTAAGAATAACATTTCAACAGTGGATAAACGAGCATTCGATAGCATAATGATTCAATATGCAGTCTACACAAACGACAACTATAAACCTACATGTATCTATCTATTTCGGGAAGTTCTAGAAGACTGAAACGATTGAGTAACAAGGATGAACTGGAATCCTTCCGACTTTGGGCATGCAATTTGAACTTATACCAACTTACTTACTAATATCGATCCATTTTTGCATCGACAGCTGCAGCCGATTCAACTGAGGTCAAACTCAACCTGACTGGACTAACAGCCACGCAGAGTTCCACCAAAGTTTTGCAATCTTATTGCGTCTGTGTTGCCAGTCTCGCCATCGACGGCAACTACGACGTCAGCTTCTACCATGAATCATGTGCACATACGGACGATACGGCTGTTGGGATGAACTGGTGGCGCATTGACCTCGGCCAACCGGTCAAGGTTCAACGGGTCGTCGTCACTAACCGTGGCGATTGCTGCGGTAGGCTAAGTGTGGATGACGATGGCGACGATGATGACGACGATGATGACGACGATGATGCCGACGACAACGACGAAGAGGACGATTACAGTTAATTGTGTGACCCGGACCACCCCAATTGGACTATACTCTTATGGACAGCCCTATTGACGCAACGCAACGATCGTGAACAAGCTGGTGCCCCGCACTTGGCTTTCGAGTAGCGCTTTAGAAATTTGGAGATTACGATTGTGCATTTGCATTTTATTGATCTGTATTCTGTACAGTCTGTAGAGATTAACGTAACTGGTTCTCGGGAAGTTAGAGAAGACCTGACCTCACTACTGCGGGTGACGTTTAAAAAATTACTGTGAAAAACAGTGGTGTAGTGGGGGTGGAGGGGGGGGGAAGCGGGGGAACGCTGTTCCCCAACTTTTTTCCTGGGATAATGGAATATTAATAGTAATACTCAGGGCCGGCCTTAGCCCAAATGGCGCCCTAGGCAAGGCCTACATTTGGCGCCCCAGGCATAGGCCTGCATTTGGCGCCCTTAGATTCTCTCTCAATTGTTCAGCCCACGTCAGAATCTAAAGATGAATTAGCCAGAGCCGGTATACGCTCACAAGGCCGTAGCCAGGATTTTATTTCGGGGGATGTTTTCTTGAGCGTGAATTTTTTAGGTGCGTACATGCTACGGCCGACTTGTTTGGGCGAAATTTTCTGACGACTTTTGTTAGTCGTCGAATTTTCTGACGTCCTTTAAACACTATTTTCCACGATTTTCTACAATTTTCTGCTCAAAATTGCATTGCACACTGTCATGACTGTGCTAGCAAATGCATAATTATTTCATTTTTACATTATTTCATTTCGTGGGGTGTTCAAACATCCAAAACATCCCCCCTAACTATACGGCCTTGTGTACGCTCAACTGAGTAATTCGTTATAATTTCTTTGTTAGTACACTGTCACTGAAGGCTGGATAATATTCAATTTTGTGGAGAATGGTATAGGCCCCTAAGTTAAAAAAATATTAAAATACACTCTTGTGGAAATGGCGCCCTCTTTGATGGAAATGGCGTCCCTAGAACTTGGCGCCCCATGCAACTTCCTGCTTTTTCTATGCCTAAGGTCGGCCGTGCCTCAGCTACTGCCCTTTCTTCATCGTCGTCTTTACTAGACTATTTATTTGAATCTGAATAAATGGCAGGCTGTAATGTTGTAATCTCATCTTCATAAGTTCATACTCAGCAAGGCCCACTCCCATTTCATACATTTCATTTCTTGCAACACAGGGCTTTTTTTAACGTGCAGTTCTACACAAAATGTGCAGTTGTAAATCGAATTTGTGCAGCTGTAAAAGCAATTTTGTGCAGTTAAAAAACATTTTTTAAAGTTCCATGTCTTCCGATTTGGAATAGTACGCTATTTTAAAAATTCATTTAAAGAAGCTTATTGTAGACCTATTGTAATTTTTTGATTGAAGTGTGCAGCTATAAACTTTGAAAACTGATATAAAGTTTCAGATGACATAATAATACTATGACAAATATTATTTGTTAAAGACTTATCAATGTCTAGCGGAGTAACCGTACCACCGATAAAGAAATTGAAACAGTGTTTACTGTCTTTTTTTAGTATTTCGTCAACGTCGGTCGCAAGTGATAAGTGTAACTATTCACTACTGTAACACTACGGTGTTAATTATGGGTTGTACGTTGCAGAAACTACACTAGCCCGTTGGAGGTGAGGTGACGCATTGTAACGTTAGAGGTGAGGTGGGGTCTGACAAACCCCAACACCTATTTTTATTTTCAAGTCGCGATATCAAATGGAAAACATTAATTTGAGTTAGGCTATTCTTCTATGATCAATTATCAAATAAACAGGCGATTACAAATATATGTTTTCAATCCTTATAAGATGGCCAGGTGAACCCATCCATTGTGTACTTTGCCCGTGTAAGTTCCGTTTGTATACGAAAAATCGCAATTTCCTTCAAATATACATTACAATTTAAAAAACCGTTCGTTCAAAATTTCTGAAATTTTGGTAAAGTGTCCCCATTTCATATTCACAAAGGTAGAAAAAAATAATCCAAGCTGGTATGAAGTTTTCCACAAAAAAATTGAAGTAGAATACCTCTGAAGTGTGTCACACCCCACCTCACCTCCTACGGGCTAGGGGCGCGGAAGACAAAAAAGGCTGTCTTCAGAAATTCTGACAACAACAAAAAATGTCTTCAGAAATTTTGTCGACTAAAATAAGGTGGCTAGAAATTGCGACTAAAATGATGTCTTTAGAAATTTTGACAACTAAAAACAGGTGTCTTGAGAAATTTTGACGTTTAAAATAAGGTGTCCTCAGACAATTTGTCAACTAAAAAAGGTGTCTTCAAAAATTTTGACAACAAAAAAGGTGTGTTTAGAAATTTTGGCAAACCAAAAAATGTGTTTTTATAAATTTTGACATACCAAAAAAGTCTTCCGAAATTTTGAGAACTAAAAAGGTGTCTTCAGAAATTTTGACAACTAGAAAAAGATGTTTTCAGAAATTTTGACAACTATAAAAGGTGTCTTCAAAATTTTGACAACTAGAAAAAGGTGTCTTTAGAAATTTTGACAAACCAAAAAATCTTCATAAATTTTGAGAACTAAAAAGGTGTCTTCAGAAATTTTGAAAACTAGAAAAAGATGTTTTCAGAAATTTTGACAACTGAAAAAAAGGTGTCTTGAGAAATTCTAACGACAAAAAAAGGTGTCTACAGAAATGTTTACAACTGAAAAAGATGTTTTCATAAATTTTGACGACTAAAAAGGTGTCTTTAAAAATTGCGACAACTAAAAAAAGGTGTCTTTAGAAATTTTGAGAACTAAAGAAGATGTATTTAGAAATTTTGACAACTAAAAAAAGGTGTCTTCAGACATTTTTACGGCTAAAATGAGTGTTTTCAGAAATTTTTACAACTAAAAAAGTCGTCAGAAATTCTCCGCCGAAGAAACACCCCCGAAATCAAATCCTGGGTATCTTAAGAAATTTCGACAAAAATGTGCAGTTCTAAATGGATTTGTGCAGTTGTGAATTCTGAGGAAGTTGTGCAGTTCTAAAAATTCCTTAAAAAAGCCTTGTTGCAACACATCTTCACTACCGGTATAGAAATTTAGCGTCGCGTATTCTAACTACAGTAACTGTCTCCTAAAGCAAAGATTACGAATGCCGTTAAATAGGCCGTATTGAATTTTATTTGTCGATATAAAATTAATGCAGTCTTTGAAATTGAATTAGATCTGCAGCCTGAACAGGTGCAATGAATCAATAATTATTTTAAACTCTTTCCATTAACGAAAGTCTTGAGTTTAAAAGAATAGTGTTAAAAAAAAATTCGCCGGTGCCGCGGCGCCCCCCAAGGACCGCGGCGCCCTAGGCAACTGCCTACTTTGCCTATAGCTAAGGCCGGCCCTGGTAATACTACTAATAATATTATTATTATAAAGAGCGTTCCCCCACTTCATTAAAGAGCGTTCCCCCACTTCATTTTTTAGGATTACACCACTGGTGAAAAATTAACAGATTGTGCTTTCCGTTATGAGCTTTTCATGTGGTTGCGCTGGTAGGATATATAAATTATTGATGACCAAAATTAATATCAGAATAATTTCGCTGTGACATCCAATTTCGTGTTTGATTCAGGTTCTCGTTTGGACAACTTCATGGTCGGACTGACCAATCGTTCCACCGATCCGGTCAGAGATGACTATGCCCTCTGTGGTCAATATCCTGGAGTGGCTACATGGGGTGCCAACCTCAGCCTCCAATGTCATCCAAACACCGTAACCGGGCGCTTTGTCATCGTTCAGCCGAGCGATGGTATGGATGTCTTGACCATCTGCGAAATCGAGATCTATGCCGGACAAGTGAGAAACCGTAAGTCACGTGACCATCTATGAATCTGCCACTTTTAAAAAAGATTTTTAGTGATCTGAAGGTTGAGGTTGGACAAAGAAAAGAAGTAAATAATTGAACTAAGTATGCAGCGTCGTAGCCAGGAAGTTCTGTTGGGGGTTTATGGCCGGATGCTTGCTTTTCTTATATAATTTGACAAATAAAATTAAAAAACTTCTTTCCTAAGCCAATAGGGGGAGGTTAACCCCAAACCCCTTGTCTACGCCACTGTAAGTATGAATATAAAGGTCGAAGATCATGCCTCCACTTTTTCAATGTCTGTAGAAATCTTTTGTCATAAATTTATTTGATTATTTCTCAATTTCTATAGCGCCCCTTCAATCTGAATTTCTCTCGTCAGCTCTGATTACAGGCAAATGTAATGTAAAGAAAGATGAGGTGGAAAATTTTTCTAAGAAACGATTAACTAACGCAATGCAAGAGCTAGGATAATACACGGTAAAACGGAATAGTTGCTCATTTGCTTTTGCTAACCAGCAAGATAATGATATCTTACATGCAAGAATAATGATATATGCCTATCTGACTTCCTGTCAGCCTGCCTGCGTACTTGCCTGCCGTCTTCCATTTTCAGGTTGTCATACTAATATTTCTCTCCATACTGTGTTACGTTTTAAGCCAATTGATCGCCGCTCCTATAATCTTCGCAAATAGGCCTACAGGTATATAAGGGTCTTGCTTTATCCAGAGCGAAAGTTGCCTGACTGTCTAAAAGTCAAATCCTTACTTCCTTATGTCGTTCAAGGCTAGCGAAAAACAACACATTGCGGAATGAAGTAATGACAAATAATAAATTTAATTGAATTAAGATGAATAATAATGGTTTATTGCGTATAATAAAAAAAATTATCAGTTTAATGAACAAGAGATTATACATAATAATAAAAATTGGACCGTTGTGCCGCTGTGCATGATAAGTCAACCGCCGCTTAATTAAATTAATGTAGTGCAGCGCGTTATTCTTTGTTCCATAGTGAACAGATGGGAGCGTCTTTCAAACCAGCGACTGATAGCATCTGGTTCAATCATCCTAAGCAAACGTTCTGCTCTGATGTGCGTTGGAAAATGCAAAGAAACCGTCGACTGTGATTCAGTCAACTATCGCCAGACGTGTGAGATGAATTTCCTGCCCTCTGGAACTGACGGCACACGCATCGTCAAAGTGGTTGGATGGGTCAACTGGGCGCAGGTGTACGAGTTCATCTGAATTTCCATTGTGAACAATTCAGTTGAAGAAGCGTACATGTATTTGGAATTGGACCCGACGCTTAATTATGGCCTAATATCGGGTCACGTTTAAATCCGATATAAATTACCTATTTAAAATTTATTAAAATTTCAATGCCCATTAGGGTGTCTCTTAAAAATGAAAGTTTAAATTTTCAATCTATCACTCTTTCCAGTTGTTAGGTTTATGAAGAAAAAAATTATAAAAAATTTTGAAGGCGATCGGAGAATATTTAGAGGTCGCCCTTTGATGTCAAAGTTTTAACACATGTTGTCCTATTGTCTAAAACTATGCCACATCATTCGCTTTGCTAGAGAAGTCCTAGATTGACTTATTGATTAGCTAATTTCAATATGTAGAAGGAGTAAATCAGGTTATTACCTTCTGTTCACTTTTATTCATTCCGGTGATTTATATGGCGCCTTTTCAAGCGACCTACGCATAGGCACTCTCAACCCAGCAACAGCTAACGGAATGAGATTTGTGTGACTTATATAAATCAGACGAGTCTTACCTAGCCATCATGGCAAGTCTAATTCATTCATTCATTCAGTCATTCATTCATTAGATGCATTTATACAGCACCTCTTCAGGGGCTACTCAGAGGCACTCCCAACCTTAGCGCGGCCAAATAAAACTGTCTTAATTAAGGTGAGAGAGAGGAAAGCCTGAGAAGTATTTTTACAAAGAGGCGGAGGGTCTGTGGAAAACCATTCCAGGATGAGGGTCCTACCACCCAGAAAGCATGGTTCTGCGTGCAGACTTTGTTCAGTTGAACGAAGGGAGTGGAAATGGTGAGAACTATAAGTGTAGGGCTACAGATATCACAAAGGTAGGCAGGAACAAGGCCTAACATATAGCTCCAGACTAGAGTAGATATCCTATACTCAATTCGCTTCTTGAGTGGGAGCCAGTGGAGGCCATTCCAGATGCATGGACTCACAATCGGAATGGCTCAACGCTTCTAATAGAAGTGTGAGCTCGCAGAACCGACATGGCCATTGCAGAAGAACAAAGGTTATGCAATCTTTGTTGGCCAGAGAGACAGGTCAAAAAAGGTCAGACACAATAAGATACGATGAGGCGCAAATAAGAACGCCAAACAAGAGCAGCTCGGAAGATGCCCTGAGAAACAGGAAGCCAGTGAAGAACGTCAGGCATATAGGCAAAGGCATATTTAGAAAGACAAGTGACATATAATTATGGTCCAGTATCACCTCAAACAGAGTGTACAAGAGTGATCAGGTGCAATTTGAACGCTTTTTGTGATCACAAGAAGACATCAAAGCATCGATCAGTCGGGCTGTGCTAGACTCTGACTTATCAAATGGTGCTGCCAAAAAGAGGGGAGATTACCATCCTGCCTGTGCTTACAGCAAAGGTTCAACTCCAATGAGAACATGGTTAAACATAAAGTCTCGTAGACACTATCTGTGTTCGACAGAACCAATGTCTCATCCAGAAATGCCACCGTTATTGTCAGTGAAGTTGCATGTATCCTTGGGCATGTCATTATTTATTTGAATATCAGCAGCAAGCTACAATAATTCATCGTGCCAGCGCTAATAACCGCATAACACAACCTAAAATCAGAGTTCGCTGTAGGCTGTACCTTTGGCACTATTGGCAGCACATTGGGATGGGAAGCCAAACGAAGATCCAACTTCCACACAGCATAATGAGTATTAACGACCATCTTTAAATCCTTATATCAAGTGTTGGAGTGCAAGATGGAACCTTTTGCAGTCATAATCCATCTAAAGACCTGTCAGAGTTTAATTCCTCTGAAAGACTTGACTCATGACCGAACTCCAAAATGCCACCAAATGCTCATGCGCTTTGGTGTGAATCTCAGTTTCAGTGTTCGCGCCCTAGTAGGGAGCACTTCTGAGTAGTATTCTTGAATGAGCCATATATCATGTGCACATACATACATGTATGTCATATAAACAAGGCAAATTGATTAGTGCTAGAAATGATGATTAATTATTATGCGACATTGGACTACATGATTTCCCATTGTCGAAGTGAACCTGTTACATGCAAAACTTTGAGGCTAGAGGGCGACCTCTAAATTTTACTCAATTTTAATGAAATTTTTTGTAGAATTTCATTTAAATAAACCTAACAACCTGTGAGGGTGATACGGAAAAAATCCCCCAATTTTTTTCCCCATTGTGCTAAGAGACACCCTAATGCCCATGCTCATCTTTAATGCTGTAAATTCGATAAGTTACGTATTTTATAATTTATTTGATGCATCTGATTCTCACTTGATTCTCATCTGTTTAGTTATCCGTGAGTCATCTGATTCTAACCTGATTCTCATCTGCGTAGTCAGCTGATTCTCCTGGGTGCTAAAGCTCTTCATTGTGCATGTGTCCTATGGACCTATGATTTATTAACATATCCCAACTGGTCTCATCATGTCGAGCGGGGCTCTCATAACATATCTTACATTGATTGATATTAATCATGTTGCTCGTGCCATTCAGTTTCAATTTCAATTTATTTTATTGACTTGCATGTCACATCAACATTCACATAATGGTAACAGAGATTAATAACAACAAAAATTCAGCAACAAAAAATAGTTATAAACTTAATATTAGTGCAGGTCAAAGAGTCAGCCGACAAAGGTCTAAAAGACCCGCTTTTATGCTATTCTAATAAATAGATTTGTTAATAGATATGTTATGGTAAAACAAAATATTATGTGTAATTAGGCCTTTAAACATATGCTATGCACGACTAGACCTTTAGGTCTATTGATCAATCAATTGAATAATTATAATGCTATTCAACTGAATATCAGTATAGGTCTATAGGAGTGCTGAAGTTGTTTGGGCTAATCTTTAATTTTTCCATCTTTCTATTGTTATGTGTTATCACCTGCACAGTGCACATGCACTCAACGTTCTCTACATCCTACCAACGTTTTGGTTGGCATCAGTTTTGCTGTCATCAGCTATATGGTCTATGGTTGTTCTGCTTTGTCATTATAGGAATTTGTGTCTGCAACTTAAAATATTCTGAACTAATGTTCGAATCTGACCGCAGTTTAGCCTGCTATGTTAGAGTTTTCTAGGTTTTCTCGCTCATGTTTTCTCCTTATTGACTTGTGTTTTTATACTTCTGCAGTGCTGCGTGTTTCGATTGGCCAATGTCGTGTTTTTCATTGCTTTTTGAGTACCGCTAGTTAAGTGTATTGAATGCAGTTTTTCTGCTTTCTGGTTTTGAAGTAGGCTAGTTAGTCTAGAATTGCATCGTCCCACTGTACAGTACTGGTTGTAGAGTGAAAACTCTTAATGCATCTAATTTGGAGCTTTGCCTTGATTGTACTATTAATAGTTTTCCTTTTAATCACATTGAGAACGATTTGGAATTTGTTGAGTGTACATCTGGTCTTGACAATGTAGGTGCTGTTATTGTTGATGAATTTTTAATGGTTTAAATCAGATAGATTAGGCTACTTATTGTACAAGTATAAATAAACTGATTAGAATTCACAGCCCATTAGTATCTTTAATGTTTTTGCATGGAGACATCATCAGTGATGTTACATATTGCGCAAGGATAGGTCGCATGCGCGGTCCTAAGGTTTGCGGGGCCCAAGGCATCAGCGTGTCCCCAGGCAAAAATTTTCGATATTTATTTCCTGTCAATACGGCATGGGCACTAGGCCCACTACATAGGTATAATTAAGGAATGCAAAATGAAGGGCGCCCTCAATAATGTATTTATGCAATAATATTTACTGTTTTCTTGAGAGAATTAATTCAACAATCAACATGTAGGCTAGAGCAATAGCCTAGCAGTGACTCTCGTGCCCAAAATCACCTATCATAAGTATTCACGTGGCAAATTGGCTACAAGCATAATAGTTGATAATTATGCGACGTAACCATTGTCAATGTCGACAAAGTAAAGAAAAATATAGCCAGCAGCGCGGGCCCTGGAAGCGCGGGGCCCAAGGCGGCTGCCTCACTCGCCTTGCCCTAAGGCCGGGCCTGATAGGTCGATCGATCGAATGTGTCTTTCAGACAGCCACAGGATTTTATCAGGACTGCTTAAAGAAGTTTTAGAGCACAACTCCTTCTTTTCTTTCCCATCCTCCATGGTAAGTTACTTCCAATCGGAGGACAATGATCTTTTTATCAGTTTTAACTGTACAGAAGTGCTTCTGCAGCTGCACAAATCAATTTAGAACTGCACATTTTGTGTAGGCTACAACTGCACGTTTAAAATGTCCTGGCTTATATATTCCGCAGTCCTCCGTATGAAACGAATGAGAGAACTCTTTCAAGCTTCATGGAGCACTACCGGAGCTGCTTTTCAGCTTGCTGCTGTAAGTCTTTGCCTGAATGTCATGCCAGTCGGTCCAAATGTGCTGGAAGTAGATCTAACTTAACTTGCATTGACTGCAAAAAGGACTAGCCTAAAACTAATTTGAGATAACGCTACTCAAATTATTTGGAAGTTTGTTTGCATGCACAGTAATAATATACAGGCTAATACTCGTCTCCTAGTAAACTTGAATATCCTCGCATTTGTATTAATTTTGATTGTCTTTTTAACACGAATAAAGCTGGTCTATAATAATACATGTATAATAGAAACATCGACCCATGGTTGCAGATAATTCAGGCTAATATACGATAGTCTTTATTATGCCTTACCTTACAACAAACTTAGTCTGACTTTACTTAACTCTACCTCATCCGATCCATTACAACCTGATCTTAAGTACAGTGTGGCTCAAAAAAAATGTACCACCGGATAAAATGCGATATCTTCGCAACCGATTGAACTTTTTCTACGAAAAATTTCCAATTTGCAGGGGAATGAATTTCCAACAACCTCTGAAAGTTTCAGTTGAAACTTTTCATGTTTGCAAAAGTTACAGCTGTTCAAACTTAAAACTTCGTTTTTTCAAATTTTCGCGGAAAATGAACGTCACTTGTAGATTTCCATGTCTAATGATATCACTTTTCACTACGACCTCAGAATTTCGTTTTGCAATTTATTGTAAGGTATAATGAAAGTGTCCACTCCCTGTCTTAGCACAAGCTCAACTTCTTTTTGTGAAGCTCGGTATGGCCTTGTTGGTCGGGTCCTGAGGCAACTGACCCAACATTATCTGCAAGACTTGCTTCAGCTGGCCAATGTTCTCCAACTTGGGATGAAATGTCTTGCAGTGTTCCAGAATAGCTCACCAGACGTGATAAGCAAGAGGGCTAAGGTCTGGCGAGTTTGTTAGTCATCTTTGCCAATGCATTTACTTCAGTTGATGGCAATAAGGCTGCGCCATCATAATCAAACTTGCCGTGCGAGCAAGCATGCGCACCGTCCTGCTGGAAAATAAAACCGGATGTTAGAGCATACCTGGTCTTCAATGAGTTTGGGTAAAAGAGTTCAAAGATGAATTTGACATCTAACCTACTGAATGGGGTTAAATGCAGTCTTTTCTTGCAGCCGTAACACACGCCATCATATCTGATGTCGAAACCACGATGTGCTTTGCAAACTTGACCTTTTCGATTACCAAGCGAATTTCTTGAAAATCGTCCTTTTCCATCAGACCAAACGACCACTTCCTGCCTCTCTTCCCACAACTGACCTCCATCACATAAGCACGTTTGCAGATATCCTTCAATATACTCAGACTCCACTTTTCACTGGGTATTTTGCTATGATTACGCGATGTCCCAGTCTCTGTTCACGCAGCGTCCGAGTTTCCATTTTACCTTCCGCAGAAACTTTGCCCATGACGTTCAGTAATGGATTCACGAATTGAGTCCTTAATCTATAAAATATCACTAAATACCAACAGTTTGCTTCATAAACAGCTTCTTTACAGCTCTTAGTGAGGTCGTAGGACATCATCATCATTTCTTATGATGCAATTTGCAAAAATCTTATTAATGAAATCACATTGTATTGGAGCTTGATTCTCCGGATATTTGAAAAAACAAAATGTTAAGTTTGAACAGCTGTAACTTTTGCAAACATGAAAATTTTCAATTGAAACTTTCAGGGATTGTTCGAAATTCATTCCCCTGCAAATTGGAAAATTTTCGGAGAAAAATTTCAATCGGTTGCGAAGTTATCGCATTTTATCCGGTGGTACATTTTTTTTGAGCCACCCTGTAGACTGAATCTGCACTTGACTGAAGGTCAGCGGGTGGTGAGGGGACCCCGTGTCGATCCACAACACCACAGTACCGATCTAATGGAAACCGTCTATTGATGTATTTATTCGTACAAAAGCAAATATTACTCAAAAGCCTTTTGGTTATTGTGTAAAGCTGCACAGCTAATTGAATCAGTAGAATGTTCACTGGATAACCGCTTTGTTTTACCTTTCAAGCACCGGATTGGTCAGCTAAAATGTTTCTATTCAATTTTCTGATTTGTACCCCCTTACATAATTTATTAGCGGGACTTTCTATGGACTGGATGCATGCCGACTCCGTTCTATTATAAATGTAATTAAGCAAGTACCGGCACAGAAAGCCCGTCTTTTTAAAATCCATTATTAAGTTGCTTTATGTTTGCCAGCGAAGCGATGGATTATTTTGCCAATCATGCCACAGTGGCACAATTAATTGTGTCGGCTGACGTATTTCCGTATTTCATCCAGACGTGGATGGATTCAAACTAAGCGACGATTGTCTCCTAGTTCTAATCGACCGTATCTGTACAAAGTGCCATTTAAATGTCTTTGTTTTTCAAAAACAATCAAATGACAGCTGTTTAGATCCAGCCATGGCAACCATGCAATGAATAAACTACATGTGTGTAGCTCATCTGTAAATGATATGTTCACATTCGCAGTTGGCTGTTTAGTTATAGCAAGGTTCAAAACCATAGCTTTCAATTTAGGTTTATGCCACAGGCCTACTCTTATTGTGCAGTTTGTCAACTTCTTATGCTCTTATTTAATTTATTATTTACTTATCTGGCCCGACGTGATCACTTACCATAATTATTATACTGTACAAAAAGTTAGTTTACAATCAGGTATGGGGTTCACTTGTGCCGTGATTCAGACGATTAAAATTCTCGGCAGCATTTGGTTGTTTTCTCCAGGTAAGTTGGTTTCATTGTCGTCATTTGGGCGGATGTACACCGTGATTCAAAAAAGTAAGCCAAAATGTTTTTCATACAGGCCTATCTAATGCATGATGACATCACGCTAAAATTTCCAAGTATTTAGAGAATTGGACCGAGAATTTGATTCCAAAATTTCATGAGATAGCCTATAGTTGAACGGATAAAAAGATATAAATCTTCCAACGTTATAATATTATGCCGAAATTTCAGTTTACAAGCAATTTGTATTATTTGTTAGATTCAATCAAATGCAAGTCAAACTGTTTTTCATTATCTTTATGGCCTGCAATGGTAGCATTTTAGGCTGTCATCTTAACAAAATTGCTGATTATGGATGAACAGTGGGCAACACTCTAGAAATTTATAATATTTCTGAAATAATTTTGAAATTTTGAGCGGATATCAGCATCACCGCCTCCAACTAAAAAAATTTGGGGCTCGGGATCATCCCCAGGGCCGGTAGTCTTGGACATTCTTATACGTAGCGTACATGACGTTTTCGCCGTAAATCTCTCCTGCTCTCGAATAACGATATAAAATGGTAGTCACGGGGCAGGCGCAGACCTGTACTCTCTGAATAGCGGTACTCCCATTCTCGACCGGCTATAAGTCTCTACTCCCTAAGATGGCGTCTGTTTGTGACTCGGAACTCGCTGCATTCGACCACACTTTACACGTCAAAACGTGTTTAAAACATCTGCAATGAACTCGTATCCTTCGTCGACGGCGAACATTATATTGGCTTTTATTTTGGCCGTCACAAAATATTAAAATTTGGCTAAATACCCTAGGAAATTGCATTCGAATTGCCGCTGCGTGGTATGAATACCAATTTGTGGGTCGCTTGCCTAACGTGTCTAACGTAGCGGCCGTTCAATCTGTTGTAATTAGTTTGTTCTAGCGACAGCTTGCATATTAAACTCCACAATAAATCAAACGCATGCCACGTGAAACTGGACAGTTCGAGAAACTAACAAGAAATAGCTCCTTTATGAATTTTAATTCGGCGACCAATAGCTGAAACAGTGGCGTAGCAAGGTTTTGGGGGGCCCTTGTGCAAGGCTTTCGTGGTGGGCCCCTTCAATGCTTGAACTCCATGATTTCAAACTGTGCAAAAACGACTGGCTTTTGCGATAGACTATTTGCATAACCCTAGCTCGCACTCGAAAATTAAATTTCAAAATTAATTTAGGCCCAATTTAAATCTTTATTATTTTATCCCGTTTGGCTCTGTAAAACATTTTCTGTTTCTTCAGGCTGCCAGAGTAGCCTACTGATCATAAAGTATCGGTAAACGACTAACGTCGTTCCTCTCTTGTAGTATGAATTATAACTATCCACACTGAAATTCCATCAAACAGTTGGGTTATTTGACTAAAAAATCATTTAATAAATTGGAATAATGTGAAGCGACTCAAGTTTGGGTTACGACACTGTAATTAAGTCTAAAAGAAGAATAAAAAATTCGGAAATGCTGAAATGTTCGCTTGGGCGAATACCTTTGGGAGAATTCCCTTGCGCAAAAATAATTGATATGCCTTTGTTCCAAAATTCTGTTGTCATGAAGTAGCCTAACTGGCATACCACCATATAAGCTTACTTTCCAAAGTGGCTCTCTGCTCGGTGTCGGTATCCAAAGCCACCTCCACCTCAGCATTGATCAAACTGAATTCAATTCTGTCACCAGGCTTGATGAAGTCATCGGGGTCTTGTAGGGTACAGTCTACACAGTCTGCACAATCCATCCCTGCGCCACCGTTGTAAATGTGGATTTGATCATTTGAATACATTCTGAATAGTCTTAAAGTAAAAATTGACTGTGACTGCGGGGCCCTCTACAGCCGCGTTGTTTGGACATTCTGGCTCAAACCCAAAAACAATATCGAGCGTGTTTGCTGTACATGTAGGTTTCAATACATTCTGAATATCCAAAGTAAAAAATCGAATCTGACCTCGGGGGGCCCTTGACAGCCGGGGGCCCTTGTGCACTGCACAACCTGCACAACCTATTGCTACGCCACTGAGCTGAAACCGGTTACGGTTTCATCATATTCTATCCACACATCACCGTTCTATTCAAAATCTTTTTCACTTTCTCGCTATGTAATTTTATTCCTATACATTTGCAACTAACTTTCTTTCACATAATTATTTTTTCCTCTTGTCAAGTGTCATAATTTTCTATTTAGGCTATATTAAATATGAATAGTTCTGCTTTGCGGCCGTCTATCTACTTCCTTACTTATCGTCGGAGACGATGCATATAAATATATTAGGCTATGCGCATGCGCGATAACCTATAAAGCTATAACCACGGCTTAAGTGAGATGATTTGATAATCCAAGGTCTGCGCCTGCTATATGACTTCCATACAAGAGTAAAACCCGTTGGGAGAATAACAAAGTCCGTGAACAGCCTTTTCGCCTAGCGCACGCTATTCTATCTCAAGACTACCGGCCCTGGTTTCTAAGTCTCCGCCTATGAGTGCTGCTGCCAAAATTAATGAACACTTCATTTTCCAAAGTAGTTGTATAGGAATACCGGCGTATCCTCTCAGCTGCAGGCCTGGCGGCCGCATATGGTGCGCATAATTCATTACGGGTCGGCGGCATAATTATGTTTGACATAATTATTATCTGCGGTGCATTCTATTAACATAAGCCTCTACGCTATCAGGCTTATGCTAATAGAATACACCGCAGATAGCCTAGTTGATTTTGCAAATAGTAGATTTCGTTGCCGTTGGTCATCGTCCATTTTCCCTATTACGAAGTGAGCCGTTATATACATTTTCACCTTTTGCTTTGGTGGGGGGAGCTGAGTCACATTTAGGAGTTTACCCCCCCCCCCCATAGCCCACTTCTGGCGCCACCACTGGACACGACGTAACGCTTGTGAATAGTCTGGTTCCATGCGCTTCGGAAGTCTGGAGTCTACGGTTACAATTAATTTAACGGAAGTTACAGTCGGCATGGGTTTCGTGCACTCGGCACTCGCAGCTTTGCTTGCAAAATAAGCGCCCTCAAGAAAATTGTTCTGGTCAACCCCCGGGAGGGAGGTTCACTTTCCCCCAAATCTGAAATCCTGGCGCCGCCACTGGTCGTGTCAGAAGAGTTGTTCCGAAGGGTATTCCGAAGGAGGTCCAGGTCTGGGCATAATGCTGAGATCAGTCTTGTTGTCAAGACCTGAGGCCTCAAGACCAAGGCCAAGACTTTTAACCTCAAGCATTAATTGGCCTTCCCTGTCACTTTTAGTAAGCTTACGCTCTCGTCGCCAGAACTCGGATAAAATGGAAACCGTCTAGGAATTATAGGGTGTCTCGATAGGTCGTGAACGATTTTGAATGCAGACAAATATATGTTATCTATATAAATAAAAATGAAACTTTCCAATAGTTTGTTAAGAGTGTTCTCGGAAACTTACGGAAAGATTTTTTGAAAATTTTACAAAACCTTCCATTCCAATAGAACCGTGTTGTATTATGCTTTTTTCCCGAAAAGCGCAATCTTTTCCACAAAAAGAGAACCTTGAATTCCATTCGACCGCCATTTTGAAATCATACACATCCCAACGTCCATGAGGGTTGCCAGATTTCGGAAACGTTTTTGTCGCTACATCACGTTGTAAAGTCGCCCAAAAGTCGCGAGACGATCAGGGTTGCCACATTTCGGAAACTTTTTGTCTCAAAATCACGTTGTAAAGTCGCCCAAGGAGGGGAGGGGAGGGAGGCAGAGGACGGTCTTCCCTGCCACAGCAACGCGTGGCCGGGTACAGCTAGTACACAATATAATGTGGAAAGTTTTATACTGGCAGATAGGTTATTCAAATGAAAATCTTAATATAAAAAAAATTAGATGACTAGCTCACTTATTCAAATTTTAGCGCCAATATCCGTGACGTCATCAAATTCGTGCCAAGTAAACGTCCAGTTAAAAGCCACAAACAATAGCTTACTGTACGACCCTCATTGTTATTGTTTTATTATTATTATTATTATTATTATTATTATTATTATTATTATTATTATTATTATTATTATTATTATTATTCTTTCCGTCTCTATTGCCAATAGTTCAATCGATTGCAACTAAACAGTAAACAACCGAGCACACTCTGGTCGAGTCTTTATGGGTCTGACATTTAAATCCACTTTAAAACTAAGAACGCAATGTTTTGTTGTTGTCAGTTGTTACGGCGATGGCCAAACTGAATCTGACTGGACTAACCGCAACTCAGAGTTCCACTTATATCCACTACAATTTCTCAGCTTATGCCAGTCTCGCCATCGACGGGAACTACGATGCGAGTTTTAGCTCCGGATCTTGCTCACATACTACTGACCCTTCAGGCGGAACCAGCTGGTGGCGCGTCGACCTCGGCCACCCGGTCAAAGTGCAACAGGTCATGATCGTCAACCGTGGCGATTTTGGTTAGCGGTCAGATTTCTCTTACGCAAATGAGGTTTTAACTCCTTCCGAAGTTTAAACATTTTTATATTTTGTAGCATATGCTCAATAAGCTTGCTTTTAATAAATTTATAAAATGTTTGCATCTGTGGTCACTCACCGTGAAGACGCGTTTTAATTTTAAAAATAGCGGGTAGGCTATTTGAATCAACAAAAGAAAGAAACATAACATGCGCCTTGTTTTCAACTGCTGCAAATAAATTTATACGTTCAATGGTGATAAAACAAAGTTAACAGCTTCTGGAAATTACTCATGACCACTAGGCCTATAGCTGATGAAAATTTGTGAATATTTAACCAAATATCAATTTTCTCTGTGTGTGTCTCTGTCTGTCTGTCTGTCTGTCTCTCTTTCTCTAACACTCACACAGTGTCTCTCTCTCCCCTCCCCTCAACATAAGCTGAAGTTGACCCTCTGTTTTGACGACCTGAGTCCTCTGTATATATTCACCCACAGAACTTTAGCCACACAGCTCGGCGCTCGCCACCATGCAAGAGCCTAAACTAGTCCCCGCAAGGTTTCGCCCCATCCGGGTGTCGTCGTTTCTTCAGAACAGTTTCAAGATTTCAGATTGGTCTTGGTGCGTCATCTACTGATGCCTCGTGCATGCTGTACCGGTCTCTCAAAAGTTATCAAATAAAGCTGGCATCATCATTTGTGACGGGGGGGGGGATGATTTCCCGTCACATGACGGTTTTGGACCTTTTTATTTATTCATATTCTGCAGATATTTTTCTTCAAAATACTTTTTACAGAATGAAAATATCTTATTTCTAACTGAAGTTATACTCATTTGAATATGCAGTTTGCTAAATCATTACAATTGAGAAAATCGAGCTTAAAGTTTCGGAACATTTGTGTCGGGTAAGTCCTTAGTAACCATTAATTTATTCTTCTGCAAATTTGCTGGTCAATGCATGGCTATATCCTGTATCGAATACATCAAACGGCATGAAAATCGAACTACTACTTTCAAAACTGTGATAGAAATACAATCTACTGCTGAATTGAATTAATTAAACTAATGCAAACAACGCATCTAACGCGCAGGCGGACAGATCGACGTTTCATTTTGACCGACCGACGATGTATAATAATAATAATAATAATAATCTTTTCTTTAATGAAACGCCTGCAAGACGCACTGCGCTTTACATTTACAAGTTATGCAGAAATCTTAATTAAACTTAACTACCAACTGAGCAGACAGCTTTGCAATTACACGGCGCTAATAGCAGCCTACAAATCTAATCCGCCCAACGGGGGCTCGAACCTGCTACCTCTCGCACTCTTGGCCAGCGTGTTAACCATTACTCTACCGGGCCCCCCCAGAATGAGTCTTAAATAGCCTAACACAAACAAATAATTAACAAGGTCCTTCAAGGTAAGCTCGAATATGGTAGCCTACTATACCCCATTCTTGATTTGATTAAATTTATGCAAACATTGTGACTGATGATACAATTGTTCGCGATTTGTTGACTCGAGTAGGAGGCTTATTAGGCTAATGAGCCGCTAGTCATTCGCGATTTGTTGACTCGACAAGCAGGCATGAATGGAATAGGCCTACGTTGGGTCCGATAAACAGAACTGACTTAAATACGAGACTCTTTCAAATCTTATAAAGCATTTTAATTATGTACTCACTTAGACAATAGACCACATGTTTCCTATCGTCGGCGGAATCTTTATCGCTTCGCTGAATAAGACCCATGTTCATCGGACAGTCTTATGAATTCATTTTCTATGGTAACTCGACCCGGACCACCTTTGGACTACTCTTACGGACAACCCTTTTGACTTGACGCAGCGCTCGTGAATAAGCTGGTGCTCCACACTTGGCTTTCGAATGGCACTTTAGAAGCTTGGAGATAAGGCTACGATTACGATTAGGGCCTGCCTAGGCTATCACTATTTGAACAGTTTAACAGCTTCAAATTTTCACTTTCTATTAGGCTAATGTAAATTAAGCTTAGTGTGAATAATTTTCATACGAATTCTTTCCGAAACAAACGCAAAAATAACGTTTCTCTCCGAAAGTAACTAAAGAAAATGAGCAACATCAACAAGTTGAGAGACCAAGAATTGCAAGCTTGCATGCGCACGATCGAAGGTCAGTGTCGCGATATGTCTCGTAAGCCAATTAGACTCTAAGAAAACTGGGTCGGAGGCGTGGCTTGAATAATAATCATCCTTGTTGTCAGGCAAGCGATAATGAATGCTTAAAACTTTGACCAAAACCTGCTCATTTAAACGGGTGAAACAGCTTTTATGGACCATTCAGTACCATATTGAAGGAAAAATTTATTATGTGGTAGACACGACTACAAGAAATAGTCCATATGGCGTATAATAGCTCTGTCGTTCGTAGCGAATTTTAACTTTGAAAATAGCTCATGGAGCGATTGATTCAAAGCAAATTTTGACACCACATGCGGTAAAAGTCATTTTTTCAACACTAAGCATTTTAATTCAAAATTTTTAATTGCAGATATTGAAAGTAGACATATTTTTAAATAATAATACACCATAAAACCATTTTTCGTATTTTTGAGGGTTCTCGCCTTTACTCGCCTATATCTCTGTATCTGTGTAGCGACATGTGACGGGAAATCATCCCCCCCCGTCACATTTATGACAATCGCGATAGGCCTAATTATAATCTTACTGACGCTAACGACATCGCGTTGCCATCATTTTCATAATAACCACTAGTTCCTACCAGTATGACAATAATTGTCGAAGAATAACTGAGGTGTTCAGCCATTGATTAATGTAGACTTGAAGTGGGCAAAAAGAACTTTACTATGGCGTCCTAAGAAAGACTAGAGTGGTTGAATTCCTACAGCCCCCCCCCCGGCAATTCTCACTCTGATACCTGCCAGCAGAATTGATGGCGCCGCATGGCGGTCAACGTCGAAATTTGTAACGGAAACACTAAAAAGGGTCATTCAGATTCTAAAGTACCCGGGTATGGTATTTACAATCTTTTTTGAAATTTTTGTTGATAGACGAAGAAAAGATCGTCAGTGTCTGACTCAGCGGTTGCCGCCCGCCAACCAGTCCCCCTAAAAGTCCATTCCCCATAGATAAATGAATCCCCTCCAAACGACATCGCGTTGCCATCATTTTCATAATCACCACTAGTTCCTACCAGTATGACAATAATTGTCGAAGAATAACTGAGGTGTTCAGCCATTGATTATATATATATTAAACACTGTCCAACAAAAAGTCTTAGTTTTTTCCGGCTCACGTCTGAGAAAGAGAATAGCCTATCGATCTCATACAACAAAGCGTGAGCCGGACATCTTTAATTATCTAATTAGGGATAGGCTATTCAGAATCATTATCGAGAGACTAGTTATTATACCCACGCTGATCGCGTTTGGGATTCACGGTAGCACAGATTGTGTTGTGCAAAGATTGACCCTGAAATTTAACTAGGCCTATACGAAAATCGTGTAATTGCACCTCATAACTTATATTACATATTGTCTATTTCACGCATTGATTCAGGTAATCGTTTGAACAATTTCGTTGTCGGACTGAGCAACAGTTCTTCTAATCCAATCAGAGGATACTACGCCCTCTGCGGTCAATATCCGGGACTAGCTGTCAACGGCGCCAACCTGAGTCTCCAGTGCAATCCAGGCACAGCATCCGGGCGATATGTCATCGTCCAGCAGGCGAGCAATGGAAGCGGTCTCATGGCAATCTGCGAATTCGACATCTATGTCGGAGAAGTGAGAAAGTGTGAGTCACATGATTCAATGAAAAACATATTTCTTTCATTCTTTCCTGTACTTTCTCTCGTCTCAAAACTTGCCCTTCTCTCAGGGCTGCACGAGGGTTGAGAGCGGCTCTGAAAGGCTCTTGAGGCGACAAGCGCTTTATGAATGGTCGGATACAATACACTGCAAATACAATACAATGCAATACAATACAATGCAATACAATACAGTACAAAACAATGCAAAACAATGCAATGCAATACATCGCTAATTAATAAGAAAGGGTAAAAATGGAAAATTTCAGGAAATGTGAAGTTCAAGGAAACGGAATGACGGAGGTTAGAAATTGTTAAGTGAAGCAAGGCATAAAATGTGTGTAGCGTTTATAATGATTCTTAACAAATAGAGGCCTAATTGTAGTCATCATTGGTGGAGATTTGGTCTACAAGTTGGAGGGGTGGGACGAACGAGCGGCCAAAGGACGATCGCCGGGGCGCGACATTTTGGGCGGACCGCTGATTTGCCAAACAACATTTTCCATTTTCATCGACCAAATTTTCTGATGACTTTTAAAAATCATTTCGTCGAAATCTCTTAAAATACCAAAATATTTGTCACCAGAATAATTAAACGAAGTTGACCTCAGTGTCTTAACGCTGTGTGAAAAATTTACGATGCTATTAATTTTTCGGAAAATGTCTTAAATATTGGAAGACATGGGCCTATATATGGACGGCCCGCCACCACCAACATTGAAGGACAGTATCTCCACCAATGGTAGTCATTCACTGTCTTAATTGATAGCAATAGTTGTCGGCTGTAATATCTTTTGTTTGTGTTCATAGGTGTCTCTATTAGTGGGGTCGGTGATTCCTTCAGGGCCTATCCTTGTGGCCATTCCGCGTTGAATATGTGACTTGCAATTTATAACTGTAAAAAATGATTGGTTTCAAAATAATGATTGATTGATTGATTGAACAGTGAACAGATGGAAGCGCATTTCCAACCAGCGACTGATGTCAGTTGGCGCAATCATCCTAAGCAAACGTTCTGCTCTGATGTGTATCGGAAAATGTCAAGAAACCGTCTACTGTGATTCAGTCAACTATCGCCAGATGGACAAGACGTGTGAGATGAATTTCCTGCCTCCGGGAG
>CAMAOG010000349.1:7500-21162 GCA_945859605.1 Lumbricus rubellus | reverse complement strand
ATATATTAGCATCTATTGAAGTTTTCTGAGGTGCCAGTCCCAAGCCATGTAAAAGGAGGAGGGCGATACCATTTTGATCATCTTTGATTTGGTATTGCGTCTTAGTTATTTATGGCGACTCGATAACTATCTGCTGGTCAGCCACGTACCTGTATTATAGCTATCTTAATTAATCCGTACCTGTTGGTAACTATCGTAATCAGGTGGTGCCAGGCCAAAGCCTTGATGAAAGAGGAGGCGAATATAATCGTCTTTGTTATGTGACATGACTGTCCATTGCAGCATTCTTGTTCATTTTCCTTTGGGTCACTTTTCACTATTTAGTTCTTTGATCCTTGCATGAGGCAGAACATCGCGTGGCTTTTATATGCGTTGCTTCTTTCGACATGCGGGTGTCCAACGGGGTCTTCATCATTTCTTAACATTATCATCTAATTACGAGGTTTTCGTCTTTGATAAAATGGCCATCGTTATAGCATGTTTCTGTTGTCTCAAATGGGAAGGGAGGTGAGGAGGGCTGAAGTGGGAGACATGGACTGAGGCGGAGGGAAGGTAGAAAGGGTCACCTGTTCGAGTAGAGAAGAGCATTGAGTGGGAGAGGTAGAGAGGGATTATAGGAGAGGTGATCTTCGTGACTTGATACGTCTGTAATGAAGGCAATAACAATGGCTTTGAAATAACAATGGCTTTGAAATAACAATGGCTTTGAAATAGCAATGTCTTTGAACAGACAATCCATTGCAACAGCGAACTGTACAGCAAAAGAAAAGAAAAAGAGACAGAGACAGACAGACATACCTACAGACTGAGAAACGGAGAGATGTAGGGCAGCGAGGGAGGGATTGAGAGTGAGAAAGACAGAAACAGACAGACAGATAGACAGCCATAGAGAGACACAGAAACACAGCGTCACAGAGAGGACGATTATTTACAGAGTCATGAAGTGATATTAAGGTTTTTAATTTTTATATAAACGGTCGATCTATATAAATAAAATTGTAACTAGTTTATGTCGGGATCAAGGATCTCGGAAAGTACTTCACCGATTGTTTTCAAATTTCACCAAAACGTTCCTTTCGAATACGCGCAGGTTTACATAATGCCTTTTTTAAAGCGCAATCTCTTACAACAAAAAACAACTTTGCATTCCATTCCACCGATTCCCAGTTCAAATTCAGCCCGTCCACATGCCTTGACCGAATTCGGTCGCGTTAATTTCAAATGGTGATTCCGCAAGGTTGTACATATCGCAAATTCAGCACATTCCACAGCGGTCTTGCTGTGAACGCGTTTCTTGGGCGCTATCCGCGTCGCTGTCTGGAAGGGACGGTGTGAGGGAGGAAAGGAGGGAGGGAGCGGAGGGGAGGGATGGAGGATGCAGGCGGGCAGAGGAAGGGACGGAGTGAGGGAAGGGGAAGGGGACTGGGAGGGGAGGAAGGTAGGATGGAGGGAGAGGTGGAGTGGGAAGGGAGAGAGAGGTGGGACGGGAGTATGTAGAGGGGAAAGGGGAGGAGAGGGGTAGCGGTGGGGAGAAGAGGGAAGAAAGAGGGGAGAAGGAGGTAAGGGGAGGTGGAGGAGAAATGGAGGTCCGGCGGGACGAATGGTTGGATGCTCTTTTCAGCCACAGCAACGTGTGGCCGGGTACGCTAGCATATTGTATTGTATTTAAACATTAATTTATAAACCGCCTCTAGTAGGGTGAACCGTTCAGAGGCGCTCCCAGTGCGCAAGGCCCAGCGAGAATAAACAGGTTTTGAGAAGAGACAAAGCAGAGGAGAGACTTCCAGAAAGAAGTGTAGAGCGAACAGAAGGAGAGAGGGCATTCCAAAGAGAAGGACCAATTGAGACAAATGATCGAGACTGAGCCATAACAGTTCTAGACCGAGGAACCAAGAGGTCAAATCTGTTGGATGAACGAAGTGGACGGTGGGAGGAAGCTGAGTGAGGACGAAGTAGAACATTAGTGAGATATTTTGGGGCAAGACCCCGTTGAGCCTTTATGATCAGAGTGAGGATCTTAAATTGTGTGCGAGCACGGAGAGGAAGCCAGTGAAGTTCATGAAACATAAAGGTAGAGATGTGAGAGTACTTGGGAAGGCGGGCAATCAATCTAGCAGCTGAGTTGAGAACCGACTGAATCGGTGAAAGACGAACTTTAGGAAGACCAATGAGGAGAGCATTGCAATAGTCAATTCGTGAACATATAAAAGCATGAATTAACCCATTTTCTACTAGCGCACCCTGGGAGGGTGCATTCAAAAATCGGCTAAAAACATTTCTTAACCTGCATGAACTAAATATATTATTTAATTTTCTGATCTGTATTGAGTTGATTAAACAATCCCTGTAGAGTTTGTCTAATTTTAATTTCTTTAACCCCCCAAATTATTTTGATTTATCAAGAAAGTGACGTCACCACGTAACTGTGAGAAACTGTAAGGAGTAAAATCTTTAGTTTTTATAATCAATTTATTTTAATCATCAAATATGATAGAATTACATCTGCCTGTATGATAATTAGTGATATTATCAAAATATTGCTATTTATTGAAGAGTTGTGATGATTGTGCTGCTGCACCCTGGGAGGGTGCATGGTAGCGAATGGGTACAGGGTTTTGAACAATGGTGAACAGTGTAAATTGAATGTTCCTAACCATCAGTTGGACATGCAATTGAGCTGAAAATGTTAGTTTTGTGTCTTTAATTGTTTCTCCCTATATTGGTAGGAACTGTTGTGGTTATCTTCAATTTGGATAATGCCGTGCAGATGATATTGAGATACGATAGCATATAGCCCATGCATTCGTATACATTCACGTATGGCGTCAAGGATAGACCATGTGAGCCGGTCTCAATGTTGATTATGCTGCTCATTTGACCTTGACTCCATGTCTGAACTATATCATCAACTCTTCCAAGTATTCGTTTTGACCAATATTTGGTTCAGTGAAACTGCTTGAACACATTGGATGCCTTGACAGAACCGTCTGGAAAATTTCCCGCCAAAATGAATTTGGTAGATTGCACAACATAATGGGCGGTGTTGGTGAAGTTGAGCAAACGAGACGACCCACAAAACCACAATGAGGACAAAGGGAATGGTGACTGCCACTGTCTGCATTCTTGTTCTATCCAAAGATGCAGAATGCATTGCTATTGTGTTGCAAGAAAACATCACACCAGCAGAAACCATTGGATCCTCCTGATTTCTGAAGGGGTGGGGTAGGAAGTTGCTCGTACATACCAAACGCAGCATGCTCAACCGGATGAGATCAGGTACGCCTATCCAGACAGAGCACAACCATTGAACCCATGTCATGTTGTAGCGGAGAATCAGTTCGACCAGTCCATTTCTTGGTGATACCTTCGAATCAGTGATTTTGTCCGCATTGTAGCAACACTCAAGAAATGGTCATAAAAAGGGTGATTATGGACTTCAATATGCACTGATTCAATAAATTTCATGACAAAACATGAGGCAGTTTTAGTGAAAGTCGTGATCCTGCTTACAAACTAGCGGAAATATGATTCTTTTGACATATGATACGTAACTTGCTTCTTTAGACAAGAAGAACGTAAAGTACTGCTTAACTACTAGCGCACCCTCCCAGGGTGCACCACTTTGACATCAAATATTTTTACAGAGCCATTCATAATTGATATTTTTAACCTGGTGCTCATGTTTACATGCCAGTAGGTGTTGAAAAATGTTAGTATCGTTCTTGGAAAAAAAGTTGGTAGTTAATGGGTTAAGGTAGTGCAGATGGAGGAGGAGACAGAGCGACGAATGGCTCTGAGACGTCTTAAATGGAAATATGACGAGCGTGTCACAATGGAAATATGCTCAGTAAAGGTAAGTGAGCTATCAATTACAACACCCAGATCCCAAACACTTGAAGAGAAGGAAAACAGCGGAACTTTTTAAGATAGCAGAATGAAATCAAGCTTCTGGAGCTGCTGGGGAGTACCTAGCCAGATGAATTGAGTCTTTGAAGTATTAAGCGAAAGGCGATTTGAAGACATCCATGAGTGGAGATGATTAGTAAGGGATTCAATAAGAGCAACTAATAGCAGCTGGGAAGACGAGAGACCATGGACAAAAGCCTGAACATCATCAGCAAATAGATGGCCAGCAGCACTACAAATCGGAAAAAGAGAAAGATGTCGGCCGTGTAAAGAATAATAATACATGTGCATGTAAAAAACTATGTACATATTTAGGGTTAGGGTTAGGGTTAGAGTTAGGGTATATAGTACAATCGATTTGGAGACTTAGTTTATTACATACGACCGTGTTTTAATAAAATAATGAAGAAGTGAGACTTCTGTACCATTGATTTTTCTTTTCTTTTCAGTCATCAGTTCAGTTGCACCAGACCAGTTTTAGAGGAAAATATTCTTTCATAATCATACTGTATACTTTCTTTCACCAAAGTTTAACGTCGTCGTTTGGCGTCAAAGGCCGTTGACGACAAATTTACATCTTATACAGTACAGTAACAATAAATTCATAACGTCCGAGATATAGCCTACTATATAACATTGTCATAACAATATTATTGTTCGTTGTTTAACAGCAAACTTAGCCATGATATAATGTTATTGTTCAATGTCTTTTGTGACCATTGCTTAACAGCAAATGGTTAACTGATAATAACATCAACAATACAAGTTATGTTAAATCTTTTGCTTTGGCAAATTCATTAATATTTTGCAGTAATATTGTCACGTGCATCACGGTGCATGAAATGTCACAAACTTTTCTTGATTACTATTCTTATTACACATTTAATTCGTAACTGATACATATAGAAATTTTTAAACATGCTAATATGAGATATGATTTTTTCATCATAAAAGAGTAAAGACGACAAACAATATTCCAGCTCAATCATAGTACAATGGCATGACATAACAACAGCAAGACACACATTGATGATTTTGTGAACATTTTTTAGCAAGTTGATTCATATACAATGTATAAACTTCCTACACAGTCTTATAAACGACAGTAATTACACAATTTTTCCTTTGGTTATTTGGTTTATGAGCCTATAAACAACACTTTGCATGTAACCGTTATCAAGTAAATTCTTAGTATTGAAGTCTAATTTAAAAGAAACACATGCATTTCTTAGTATGTCAGATATATTTTCTTTTTTACAAGTTAATAATAAATGATCTATGTTCTCTGTAACTTTACATAAATTACAAAGACCACTGTCATGTTTCTTCATAAGATAAAGTCTTTCATTTAGATTAACTTTTCCTAATCTTAATCTTGAAATTTGAACCTCTTTTTTCCTATTAAGGTCAGTGAACTTCAGGTTTGTGTTCACTACTGGACATATAAATTTATAGTGATGACCCTTATGATCACTGTCATAGTATCTCTGCCAACTCTCAATTACATACAATTTTATAATTGAAAACACTTCTTGCAGTTCCAGATAATTTGTTGAGTTAACAATTGGCATACTCAGTGATTGCTTTGCTAAAGCATCCGCTCTTTCGTTACCAGATATATTTACATGACTCGGGATCCAGATCAAATGCACTTTACTTATTTTAATTTCATTAAAGGCTCTTATTGTTTCTTGCAATAAGTGTGATCGGGACTTTGTAAAGGAATTCTTAATAGCAGTAAGAACACTTAAAGAGTCGGAAAAAATAGCAAAATCTTTAAGGTCTTGCTTTTCATTTTCTGATATCCAGGAGAATACTTCTTTAATAGCAGTTAGTTCCGCAGCAAATATGCTAGAATAGTCACAAATACGAATTTGTTTATCTAAATTTAGGGCAGGGATTGTATAAGCAGCAGCGACTAAATTATCAGCTTTTGAACCATCTGTATATATGTGCGTGTAAGTAGGATATTTGTTTATATGTTCTAATGAAATAAGACGTAAAAGTTCGGGATTGTCGTATTTCTTACTCATTTCTTTGTGAAGAGTTATATCAACATCAATGTCTTTATTTAGCCAAGGGGGATTCGTTGGAAAGGTAGGGGATTGAAAAGGGACATTAAGAGAGGAGAAAAAACTATGTGTCCTAATGTAAGTGGATTGATTTTTTTGACCATATGTTCTGAACTCATCCGTCCAATGCGGTTGATAAGCAGATCCGAGTGGATGATTTGGACCACCCAATATTTTAGCACCCAATTTTATGGAATTTTGCAATCTTCTCATATGCAAAGGCATTTCACCACATTCATTTTGAAGAGCTAAGGCTGCAGTTCCTTTGGCAGCTCCACAGCACAATCTTAGCGCCTCAGTCTGTATAGATGATAACTTATCTAGATATGATTTAGGTGCTGAGGAAAAAACTACATCGCCGTAATCAATTACTGATCTAATAAGAGCCCGGTAAATATGAATTAGAGCTTTTTTCGAAGCTCCCCAATGATTTCCAGACACTGCTCTCATCAGATTCATACGATTTTTACATTTAGCAATAACATATTCTATATGTGGTTTCCATGATAACCTATGATCAAAAATTACCCCAAGGAATTTAGCTGTCTTTTCAATTTTTATGGGTTCACTCCCAACTTTTATTTCAATGTTTGAACTCTTGTTTTTCTTAGTAAACATAACTCCTATAGTTTTACTTATAGAAATTTTAAAGCCGTTCTTTTTGCACCAAATATCAATTGCATTCAAGGATAACTGAATTCTTTTCTGCAATTTACTACGGTCTCGATGACTTGCATAAATGGAACTATCGTCAGCAAACAATGTCATTTCTACCCCATCTAACCCATGAGGAATGTCATTTATCATAATCAGAAATATTAAGGGTGATATAATGGACCCTTGAGGTGTACCATTTTCTAAAGTATAATTGTCCGAAAGAGATGCACCCACTTTGACCTGGAATGTTCTATTGGATAAAAAGTTTGCTATCCATCTGTATGTTTTTCCTATGATTCCCATATTTAAGAGCTTTTTTAGTAGTGTAGGAACGTGGAACATGTCATATGCACGTTCAAAATCAATAAATATTGCTAGTACATCTTCTTTATTTTTAAACTTTTTCAAAATATTATCTTGCAATTTAAGTATCTGGTTTATGGTACTTTTATTTTTTCGGAAACCTGACTGATTTTTTGAAAGCAAATTGTTTTTCTCCACAAACCACTGTAATCTATTAGTAATCATTTTCTCCATGATTTTACAAATGGTTGATGTCAGTGAGATGGGCCTATAAGATTCAGGACTAGAAGAACTTTTATTTGGTTTCAGAAGAGGTAATATAATTGCATGGTGCCAATCCTCTGGTAATTCACCTTCTGTCCATATCTTATTGTAAAATTCTAACAGTATTTTAAGTGCTTTACGATGCAGATGTTTAAAAAATTCATAAGGAATTCTGTCATCGCCTGGAGATTTACTACACTTAGAATTTCGAATAGCATCTTTTAATTCTTTGAGTGAGAAGTTTTCATTAAGAGCCTCAATGTCTGCTAGACCTGGTATCATACTGTATATGTAAGAACGAAGCACTTTAAAATAACAATTGCATTATAATTACAGGTGTGCTAAAATGAGAATTTAGTCATCAGTTCATTCGCTTAATCATTTGCAAATTATTCATTTATTTTCCGAACTTACACATGAAATAATACTAATTAACATCAATTTTAACTTATAACAGAAAAAAGGTGTGCAATACAAAGGCGATAACATAGCAGCCTACAAAGAACCTATTTCCGACGGTATACTTCCGGAAACTCAGTTCGACTGATCTCCATGCCAGTGTGTTATTCAATGCGTCATTGGACTCCCCATTAATTGAATAAACATTCTGTTCATTTATCCATCCATGATCCATCTGTCCGTCCGTACCATTATGTTTTGTTGTTTTCTTGTCAGCCGTATACAGGAATGCCATTCTGAATTATAAAAAGGTCAAATCCAATAATTATTTCTCCTCAAGCGCATGCTGACGATGAGGCCTTTACAAGACGTCTCCAAGTTACTCTGTCTCTGGTCTTATCCACTGCTCTTCGTATGTCCAAGCCCTTCATTTCTAGGTCCTCCATCACGTTCTTCATTCATGTTTTTTGGTCTTCCTCTGCTTCTTTCTCCCTCTGTTTGTTGAAAAAGGTAAAATCCTGATAAAAAATTATAGAAAAAGCTGGGTTTAAATATTATCTGTCTGAGAAAAGCATGTTTTTGGTCTTTCTTTGTGACGACCTTTTCTAGTCTTTTCGTCAGACATCTTTGCCTTTTCCTCTAAGATAATAATATTCTGATGACCTTTCTTTTTTTAGTCTTTTGCTCCCAAGTCTTAAATGCCTCCCCTCCTTTCTCCGAACTTGGTGTATTTTTACATCGAAATGTCTATTTTTGCCCAAAAGCACCCGTGCGGAGAGAAACCTAGATCCTAACAAATAAACATAGAAACTTCGACAAGGTGGAAAATCCTGGATGGATGGGTGGATCCAGATTTGACGAGGACCTATGACATCAGAGGCCGTTGCCCTCGAAAAAATTTGTTCGGCATTATTACAGCACTTTAGCGAACTTTTTTGAAAAGCCTAGATTTAGGTAGAAGAAGTTATGTGTGGCATTCCTAGCCGATTTGTTCCTCTAGTCCAGTTTTAGAAGCATAATATTGCAGCTTTTTCCAGCAGACTTACTGTCTCGATTGGACCGCGTGTCGCTTTATAATAAGAATAGCACTTTAATTACAGGTGTCAGAAAGAGACATTTGTAATTATTCCTTCGCTCATTGATTTGTATAAATCTTCAATCCATCATTTCCTTTCCCTTTTATCTCGTTTTCCCCTTTTTATGTTAAGTTTAACCCCTTTTTAAATTTACGTTTTCTTCATTTTAAACATCAACGTTCTATTGTCATCATTGTGAGGCGCGGTGGTGTAGTGGTGGCGTCGTTGCCTTGGAGCCGGAAGGTTCGGGGTTCGAATCCACCTCGCCGGGTAAGTACCTTGGGCAAGTTCTTCACTCAAAATTGCTCATCGCTTCGGCGTGAAACTCCGATGCAGTGTCCGCTCCGTATTCGGAAGCGCCTCTGAGTAGAGAGAGAGAGATTGAAGGGGTGATATAATAAGTGCACATACAAACATTTTTAGACTGGTATCATTAATAACCCAATTGAACGATAATAGAACTCATTTACACTGAATAAACCTTCACCCCCCTCCCCCCATCAGAAGGTTCGAGGCGACCCCAACCAACCCCCGTTTTGACCCCAAACCCAGAGTACGGCGCGTCCCTTTTCGTCCCACAGGGATCAGCGCCTCTGATGCATCTACCAGAGGCGACATGGCGGCAGGTTATACCCTGCACCTCCCGGTCCTAACGGGGACTCCCCAACCGATTCGGCGCCAGCCTTTGTACGCGAGTTATGACAAGGATATGCTATGCGTGTAAACGACGTCGGTAGTTTCCGTAAACTCTCGGATGTTTCCGTAAATTCTCGGATTCTTCCGTGGTCCGAATAACGCGGTAACAATGTACAGATGCGAAGCGGTATGGATACATCGTCGTGGTGTGGGTTACAAGCGGCGGGTGTCGCTGAGTGTGGGGCAAGGGAGATACATGCCATGCTAAGTTATGCTGTGGAGGTTTAGGGAAGAAATACATGTACGTCGTCATCGGCAGTGTCTCTGTATTGTCATGTAGCTCTTAATTCTTTGACTTGTTTGCGGTATCCGTACTTTTTGACTATCTACCTCGTTCACTTATTTACATGTTTATCATTTGCCTAGTTATTTATTCGCCCATTAATTTATTTATTTGTTTGTTTGTTTATCTATTTATCCACATGATGGCAGTGACAGTGGCTGTAGTCGATTCTTGGTTGGTGATATTCAGGCTTGGGATTAGCAATGCTATAATTTATATCTTTCGTTAGCGATAACGTTTTAATTTTGGTTCCACTATGTAGATATAGGACACAGTTTAATTGTTTTGTTTGTATGCGCACTTGTTATAGCGCCCCTTCAAGATCTCTTTCTACTCAGAGGCGCTCCCGATGCAGAGCGGACACTGCATCGGAGTTTCACGCCGAAGCGCTGAGCAATTGTAAGTGAAGGACTTGCCCAAGGTCCTTACGCAGTGAGGTGGATTCGAACCTCGGACCTTCCGGCTCCAAGGCAAAGACGCCACCACTAGACCACCGCGCCCCACATTTAAAGGTGTTTAAGTACGTATAAGGTTACTTATTGCACACTATATAAAATCATATCACACTATATAAAATCATATCACGCGGAGGTCCCATTTTTCGACATGCCTCATAATAAAGCTCAATAAATCAATCAGAATTATATAGCGCACCTTCAAGATACCTACTCAGAGGCACACCCGGCCGAAACCAAGCGAAAAAACGGTCTTCAACATCAACAGTCTGTGAAATTGAGAACAGCTTGGGAGGCGTCGCATGGTCCAAAGAAGCCCATTCCAGGTTGTTGCAACTTGTTGGAAAAAACACAGTGAACGAGCGGCTCTGCATTGTCGCAGAGCGAGTGAAAGGAACCATTAAGTCACCATGGACAGCAGAGCGCATTGCGCGGCGGCAAGTGCAAGTGGAAAGGTGGAGGCAAAGCTCACGCAGGTAAAAGGGTGCCCAGCCTGATAAGCATCGCCACACCAATGACGCAATCCTGAACAAGATGCACTGCGGGAAAGGAAGCCAGTGCAAGACCACATTTATTGCTTTGTGTCAGCCTCTCCTACCTCCAGGCTTTGGACAAACACTGCCAGAGCAATGAGACAATTGAATCAATTGAGTTATAATCAATTTATAGCTTTAGTTTAACCAGTTTCAAAGATGTTCAAAGTTTAAAAAAAGTAAAGTCCTATCCCGTTCCATGAGGAACATAGGGAGGCGCTCATCTCCTTTTCAATGGCCTTGAGCCGGCAATTGACGAATCCCAAGGTCCTGGACACGGGGCCAGCGTATCGCAGGACTTGCCGTTTACTTCCCAGCTTACGCCGGTACCAAATTATACTGCTTGGTGACAGAGGCACGTGTGCGTAAACAACTTGCCCAAGGTCGTTACCCGGAGTCGAACCCGCAACCTCACGCTCCGTGAGCCGACGCGTTACCGGTCCGCCACCAGGTCGCACCTTATTGAGTTATTATTTATTTAGTATTCGAGCCTCAATTTTCTGAGTTACGATCAACGTGAACTACGAAATTAATTTTTGTCTTTGTATTTTGGATCATATCGTTATGTTTTGAATCAGCGGCTATTTATAGCTTTAGTTTAACAAATTTCAAAGGTGTTCAAAATTCAAGGTTTAAGCCTGTTTAAAACCACGACGAACTCTTGGTAAGCAAAATTATTATTTTCATATCGTATTATATCATGCAATGTAATTTTAATCTTATAATACATTAACATGCATATATTCGTTCTATTGTATCATAATATATTGCATTAAATCATGTTTTGCTATATGTCGATTTGTTGCGCTATGCCATATCATGTCAGATCCTATCCTACTCTATCCGATCCTATCCTACTCTATCCTATCCTATCATATCCGGTTCTTTTCGTATCATATATCCAATCCAATCCTATTCTATCATACCTATCTCCATACTACTACTACTATTCTATTAGATTCTATTAATACTATTATATTATTTTACACGAGGGAATGTCGTTAGACCTTCGCCTGCGTTGAAGTAATTGTGATCGAGTTTTACGAAATGAGGCTGGTGTCGGAAGCATACAAATCTGAGATATAGTCGATTTTGTCTCAAAGGGGTCACCTGGTCAATTTTCACTTTTTGGCATTTTCGCTTTGTACAGTATCTTATCTTCATATTTTCTGAATTTTTTAAGTAATTTCCAACTGCAAATATTATTAATTAATTTTGATCTGAATTCGTTCCAGCAAATTTAACATGAAAAGTTTACATGCTAGCCAGTTTTCGACACTATTTAAGGTTGGTTAGCACCTTGACACCCGTATTGAAAATGGTACATTCTGAAAGCTTGGCCTTTCTAGTTTCTTAAAAGGGGTACATAAATTATGCAAATGAATTTTTATAGGCGTACAGGTGATGGGTTGATAGTTATAAGCGATAACTTTAATCCAGTCAGACTAAAATCTTTGGCTGCGATTATCTCAAAATGTACGCAACTTGATATTGAACCTACAAACAGTCATAACTCTGTCAATTGATGGCCAATTTTATTAGATGATGGCTAGTTTTAACAAGCATGATGTATACTATCAGGATGAATCAAAATATCATTTTTGATTTTCCACCCCGTAAGCCTCATTTGTGACGCTCTCTCACAATTTTTATTTCTGTGGCGTGGATTTTTTCCTATGACGCTTTCTATTGACATCAAGCATATGCAGTGTTAGTTTAGCGACAATGTGTAACAGCAAATATCATCAGCGTCACCCTCCTCCTTTATCCAGTTTTGGGACTGGCACGTATGTAATGGCGGAGTTAGATTGCAGTTAACGTCGTGATATATATATATATTTATATATATATATATACACTGTGTCCGGAAAAAAAGGGACCCATTTTGTAAATATGAAAATAAATAGTAAATATTCATCGATTTTCACAATTCAAACACCATTTTAATCCTGACATATTTGTCTAACATGGGTGAAAATATAAAAGTTCCAGTCCAAAAACTGACGTCATAATGACGTCATTTGCACAAAAAGCCAAATTTAAGAGATAAATCCGCAAAATCACCCAAAATTTCAATATTTTATGATTTAATTTATCAATATTAAATGTAGGTTTATTTTTATTTTCATATCTGAATTATGTCCGGCTACAATTTCTGGTCAAAGTGTACACCTTTGGCCTCAACGTAAGTTTCAAAACGGTCGCGCTAATAGCCAAAAGCAGCATCGATAACCAGCTTATCAGAATCCTTCCAGGCATCAACAATTCGCTCACGGAGTTCTTCAATGTCTCTTATTCTTGTGTTGTACACCTTCTCCTCCATCAGTCTCCAGATCTTATTATCAGCGGGATTTAAGCGGGCGTCGTTTAGCGGCCAAAGATTAAGAGGTATGAAATCCGAGTCTCCTTAATCAACAGTTCAACACATTGACGAACTCAGTGAGCTGAAGCACCATTTTCTTGAAATGTGTAGGCTGTTGTTCCGAACATTCTCGGATATCAGGCATCAATTTTATATGGAGCAGACAACCCCTGTAATAAGCTGCATTTATTTTCACTCTTGGTTCCATTAAATGGATTTCCGTTTTACCAAGAGCCAATATACCAACCGAAACCATGCATGACTGGCCGTCTAAATGAAATTTAATGCAAATGACGTCATTATGACGTCATCGTTGAGACTAAAACTTTTATATTTTCACCAATGTTAGACAAATATGTCAGGATTAAAATGGTGTTTGAATTGTAAAAATCGATGAATATTTACTATTTATTTTCATATTTACAAAATGGGTCCCTTTTTTTCCGGACACAGTGTATATATATATATATATATATATATATATGACTCTTGTGTTTTTCCATATCTCATGGCTATCGTCTGTCGTCTATTCATTTCGATTCATTCATTCATTCATTTCGAGAATTTATATAGTGCCTCTTTCAAGAAACCTACTCAGAGGCGCTACCAGCCCAGCCACAGCTAAACAAATAGGTTTTGAGCGACTTAGAAAAAGC
>CAMAOG010000349.1:0-2500 GCA_945859605.1 Lumbricus rubellus | reverse complement strand
GTGGGGGTGGTGATGATGATGATGATGATGATGATGATGATGATGATGATGATGATGATGATGATGATGATGATGATGATGATGATGATGATGATGATGATGATGATGATGATGATGATGATGATGATGATGATGATGATGATGATGATGATGATGATGATGATGATGATGATGATGATGATGATGATGATGATGATGATGATGATGATGATGATGATGATGATGATGATGATGATGATGATGATGATGATGATGATGATGATGATGATGATGATGATGATGATGATGATGATGATGATGATGAAGACGACGACGACGACGACGACAACGATGATTAAATGTCTTCATGCACTTTAGTCATGCAGTCTTGTGTAACATTGGCGATGCTGGCGTACGATCTATTATTTCATTCCAAAGGTTAACGTCGTCTTGTAACACTAGGAAATGTTGTTAATATGATTTGCAATACTTTTCTAAAACAAGATATTTATAGAATCTGGAATCAACCATAAGCAGGTGTCCAATTTGAACTTCACAAGCTCAATGATATTCATATTTTTATCAGCGCAAAGTGGTTAATCTGACACATTTCATGTTTATGATACGCATACCGTTGAAAACAATAGATGCTTATAGATGCTACTACAACATTATTCAAATCCACAAGTGATGCACCATGAATTTTGCAGGCGTAGAAAAAAGTTTGGAAGCATGACGATAAAAACTGCACTGAAAATGCCGGTGAAATATAAATAGCATCGATGAACCCATTAATAAAGTTGTCGAATACCGAATACAGCTCTTCTGTTTTTCTGTGTATATCGATATCACGAGGCAGCTATGTCACTTATGTACCATAGATGCCAGTTATAATAGTAGTACATAGGTCTATACAATGTACATAGGCCTACATGTACGTTCTGTATGAGCAAAAATAATGTTAAAAAATCGCTGGAAACAAGATCATCGAGTTTCTAAGGAAATCTTATCAATAACTATTTAATTAAAAAAGAATATTTTGATTGAATATACATAATTATGGTCGAAATGAAAAATTTGAGCACGCATCTTGTAAGTTGTCACGCGCTATTATCTATGGTACGTAGCTGCCGGTTAAATTGTGATTTAATTAGAACCTGAAAACAGAATAGATGTATTGCATGCCTTTATAGCTAGTTTCAGTCATGCTATTGCTCTGTGGTTTGCTTAATAAATTAAAAATCACATATACAAACTTATTTTCTGTCCATGAAAAATTAATATCAAAGTTGAGGCTAACCTTTTGGAATGATGATAGCTATTTAAATCGTATATGCCAATCCCGCAAACATTGATATTATACACCCCTGAAAGTTATTCCACCGACGCTATATGAATGCTATCTAATGTAACATAAGCATAATAGATTATGTACCCGCAGATAGAAGTGTAGGCCTACAATCAACGCAACGGTCTTTGATGCCATAAACTAGGATTCTAATCGCAACGCAAGATAAGAAAGTAGATCTCAGGCATTGCGTCCTTGAGGGCGAGGCTGCCCCAGAAACAAGTCGGATAAAAAAGTAGTGAGACGAATTAACCCTCAAGTGACCAATAATTATTACAGCATCAACACGTGCTACTTTAGAGCCAGCCAATTTTTCAACAGCGCTTTATGAATTTGTCACTTGGACATCGCTCAATGTTTATGTCTAATGAACACCGGTTTTACTTTTACACTTATCTTTTAAATATTAAAAATATATGGCGGTCCCGCAGGTTTCTCAACAATAGCGTCCCAGATTTCACCATTCGCAGCTTCGTATTTGTGCAGCATTTTTCCCTAGATACGAACCCTGGATGTAATAGATCATGCTAAAAGTGATTAAACGTGTTCGAATGTTATCCATAATTATATGCTTGTCTCTGTGTAACAGTAACACTGGTTTTGTCCTCTGGTGCTCATAATATAAGGATTCCTGCAATAATAGCATCTCGAAACCTCTAAATTCCGACGCTGTTCGAGCTCTGACAGTGCCAGTCCGACATATGAATGAAGGAGGAGGGTGACGCTAGTGTTCAATGTCATCACGTAGTGTAAACTGAAACTACTGATGTACTATATGGCATTCAATAAGATGCTTGAATCTTGGAATAGGATAGATCACGAGAAGAGAACGCTTTAAAGAAATCGATGCATTATACGATTCGTTCGTAGGTTCTCAGCATTGCTAGATTTAACGATTTCAACGGAAATCATGGATTTCAGATACTCAATACACAAAATATTCGTTGTAATGATTACATAGTTATCCAACTAGACACCTTTAAAAAGATATTACCATGTTGTATAAATAATAATTATAATTGAGTGAAAGCTTCAGTGTGTCGGGGTAAATGTCATAAATGTCAGAGGTCTAAGAGTCCAAGAAAGACTCATTCATTCATTCATTCATTCATTCATTCATTCATTCATTCATTCATTCATTCATTCATTCATTCATTCATTCATTCATTCATT
>CAMAOG010000348.1:0-33649 GCA_945859605.1 Lumbricus rubellus | reverse complement strand
TCAGCGCAACGCGTGACGTATTGCAATTGTGATTAGTGAGTAAGTAAGTGTGGGTTTATGTAAAGCGCAATGACTCTCGTCGCTTTATACATTCAAAGTAAGAGATAATTGCTGTAACGATGCGAAAATTAGGATAAGAAAATGAAATTAAATAGAATATTGAAGTCTAACCGTACCGGTATACACAATCTATATAGCCAAGAAACCGCGTATAGGCCTATATATTGTAAAGGAACTAAATCTAGCATAGTAGACCTACATGTAGCTGGGCCAGCTGGCAGCTGCTAATAACTAACTGTAGGCCACTTTACATGTAGGTTCATTATTAGGCCTATATATCTAATAATTGATAGTAACGTTTAACCCTGCGACTACCAGTGGGGTCAAAAATGACCCCAAGCCCACTTTGACTGTACACTTCGCAAAATTTGTTCGTGCAAATTTATTTAATACTAGCTGAACCCGGCCACGCGTTGCTGTGGCTGAAAAGAGGCTCCCCTCCCCTCCCCTCTCCCTCCTTCTGCCCCTCCCCTCCCCCATTCATTCATTCATTCATTCATATAGACCTAAGTAAAAAAGCGATGGAAACGAATTGCTTTTCGGCATAGTCGTTCAGTCGCAGTTGTAATTTTAAAAATAAATTTATGTAGCGTCGTTTAATAAATAAGAGTTGATCACGATGAAAAAGACGACGATGATGAAAACGACGACAATATGATGATGATGCCTGTCTTCCGTCTCTGTCTGTTTGTCTGTCTGTCTGCCTGCCTCTCTTTGTCTCTGTCTCTCTCTTTGCCTCTGTCTCTGTCTTTCTCTGTCTCTCTCTTCTGTAGTCTTCTATTGCTCTTTAAATTTCCGTGTGTCTCCTTTGAGTTCTTATAGCTCCTTTCAATCATTTCTTTCCGTTTTCTTCTTTCTTCCACTTTTCGTTCTTTCGATCTTTTTCTTATACCTTTAGGACCCATCTGCCTCCTTTTCCTCTGGTTGCATTGGTGGTGGTGGCGTTGAGGCGTTGATGGTATAGTAGTATAGACGTCATAAACAACAGCTTCTGCTGCGCCGATGTCTGAACAGTCTGATGCACAATACATCAAGAAAATAATTGCATAGGTCTAGGCCTACCTAACCTTAACCCTCGGAGGCTAACCTATAAAAATCACATATTGGATAACCTGGGGTATATTTTTCACCCCACACTATTTGAGGCCTATGATATAATAATAGACCATGTTTGATCAACAACGGCACTTAATTCAAGTTCAGCATGGAATTGACAAAATATGAAACCTAGCTAGCCTAAGTCAAAAATCAGCATAATCTTCGAGTCTACCGTAACGGTCACCTATACACAAGTAACACTTTGTTGTATGCTTTCCACATACAAAGTTGCAACAAACTCTACATTATCCTCATCATTATCATCATTTTCAATCCATTGATATCAATTCTGGTATCAGTTTAGTGACATTGACTGCAGATAACCGTTGAAACCTATTCAACACAAATATTTATTAATAACTATGGCCATTGTATGACGTCAGTCACGTGACCATGCATTCAACTTTAAAAAAGTGTAATTAAGCAAAAATCATTTATGAACAGATACACAAAAGCGCATGGCATAATTTCAAAGCAGTAAAAAATTTCAGGGCAAATACTGACAGTGGGGTGAAAAAAACACCCCATGTTAGCCTCCGAGGGTTAACAGTAATCAAGCAAACAGCTAGAAAAATAATTCGGTTCGGGTTTTAGGGCAGAGGTATAGGCAAAAACGGAGATGGAGACGGAGGTGGGGCCTATATGGTAAGGTAAGCCACAAGATAAAGATGTCTCAAGTGGTGAAAAAAACAATAGGGCCTACAAGTAAGTGAACAGAACTAGGGGGAAACACAGACAGAGAGAGATAGATGGACGGACGGACAGACAGACAGACGAACAGAAAAAGACAGACAGACAGACAGACAGACAGATATATCTATATATCTGTCTGTCTGTCTGATAGATAGATAGACAGACAGAGAGACAGACAGACAATTTACATGGCGCCGTCACACATCCATGCCAATACAATTGCGCCTCACAAAAGCAACATTGTACGTTTTGTAAGGCACTCAGAGGCGCTCCCGAATACAGCGCGGACACCGCAGCGGTTTCAGGCCGAAGCGGACGAGCAATTGTGAATGAAAGACTCACTGAAGGGTCCTACGCGGCGGCTTGTGGTGGATTCGAACCTGGAACTCTACGGCTCAAAGGTACCAAGCCCACCACTACACCACCCGGCTCCATCCATCCATCCATCCATCCATCCATCCATCCATCCATCCATCCATCCATCCATCCATCCATCCATCCATCCATCCATCCATCCAGTACTTTTTCTACCATGCTCAATTGCTCATACTGGCCTATAGTTATTGCATGAGGCTGACAGTTCATACATTTATCTTCCAATGGCCAAACTAACCTGATGTTGATAGAGAGACATAATTTGACAGAATCTAAAACTAAGCTCCTATACTTTGCTCTCAGCCACACAAGTAACAACAAACAGTGTGCTCAGTGAAAGGATATTCTAATATTTCACTGATTTTCAAAGTTACAGCACAGGAGATAAATGAAAACTGATCAATATATAATTTCAAGCGAATCAGGTTCATTAACCATGAAATGCACAGATAGTTAAAATAACGTTCGACTCGGATAATAAATGCACGGCAACGTTGTACGAGAAATCTGCCGCCCGCGTAAAAGAAACCTGGAAATTAAAACTTTAAAAAAACAGCAGAAAATAAAAAACCTGGAATTCATAAATCATAAAAATAAAAAACTCGATGGAAGTTAAACGGCAACGTGAGATCTACGGCTATCAAACGTAAGTAAGCAGACGTTGCAGTTGTCCGACGCGCTCAAATCATTCGACTAATGCGATCTAGTGAACGTGTAGCGCTCGCAGACATCCTTGAAGGCCACGATGTCACTGATGTCATGAAGCGGCGTATTAATCTTCGATGCTAAGCTCTTCCTTGTGGCCGACAATGTCGTCGGTTTCTGCCCGTTGGGTTGGGGCTGAGCATGACCGTTAACCTACAATGAATACATCAGTCACAAATGCACATATCTTTCTGCCGTTATGCACTAATTATATATTTATTTCTCACATTTACTATTGCGCCCCTTCAAGCTCTCCACTCAGAGGCGCTCCCGAATACAACGTGGACACTGAATCTATTTCTTTGCATGTATACGTAATATATGGATGGACCTGTGAGGCAGCCATTGACATGGAGTGTTAGCGACTTCCTTTTCTTAGCCTCAGCATATGAGGAGGGCGGGTGGCCAGTCCTCTCCCTCGCTGTCTCATCTTTCCACCGACAGTGTACGGTCGGTGTACTCATTACGGAGCTTGTGTGGTTCGAAAAGCGTTGAAATCATGTATGTATGCATAATGAATGTCATTTACAATAACCTCATGAAGATGCAATTGAAGAACAATTGAAATGAACAATTGAAATGAACAATTGAAATGAACAATTGAAATGAACAATTGAAATGAACAATTGAAATTAACAATTGAAATTAACAATTGAAATTAACAATTGCAATTAACAATTGAAATTAACAATTGAAATTAACAATTGAAATTAACAATTGCAATTAACAATTGAAATTAACAATTGAAATTACCCAAGGAACAAGGAAGGAAATCAGTTGCCCCACTTTTTAGACCAAGTGACTTCAGAGCGCCCCACGACGGCACAGCAATAGAGCAATCTAACGTTTCTAGAAGATGCCTTTAACCTAAATCCTCTGGCAAGACACAAAACTCCCTTGTATGGCTGTGCACTTGTTATAGCCCCCTTTCAAGGTTACTATTCAGAAGCGCTCCCGACTACAGCGCGGACACAGAATCGGAGTTTCACGCAAAAGCGCTGAGCAATTGCGAGCAAAAGGACTTGCCCAAGGTCCCTACGCGGCGACTTGAGGTGGATTCGAACCTGCAACCCTTCAGCTGCAAGACAACGAACAATGCCCTCTACAGTCTACGCCACCGTGCCCCCACAATGGCAATGATGATTACCTGTACGCTGAGCTTCCTGCGCTGTTGATTCGGCAGCAGTCTGTCCTTGCTCCAGTTCTTGAACTGCTCCAGCGTCACATTCTTCAGCGCATCAATCTGAAGAACAATTGAAATTGCAATAGTTACTGCAGTCGCAATTGTAATTGCAATCGCAACTGTAATTTCAATCGCAATTGTAATTTCCATCGCAATTGTAATTTCAATCGCAATTGTAATTTCAATCGCAATTGTAATCTCAATCGCAATTTAATTTCAATTGTAATTTCAATCGCAATTGCAATCACTGTAATCATGGCTTAAATCATAAAATCCTGCTCATGTGCTTCATCTTTCAGTTCTCTGCCTTCTTGCAGCAGGTTCAAACATCCAACCTTGTGGGACGCGGTGGTGTAGTGGTGGCGTCGTTACCTTGAAGCCGGAAGGTTCGAGGTTCGAATCCACCTCGCCGCGTAGGGACCTTGGGCAAGTCCTTCACTCACAATTGCTCAGCGCTTCGGCGTGAAACTCCGATGCAGTGTCCGCTCTGCATTCGGGAGCGCCTCTGAGTGGAGAGAGCTTGAAGGGGCGCTATAACAAGTGCGCATACAAACAAACAAAACCTTCTCGATCGGTGTTGTGGAATGTGAAGTAGGGCATGGAATGGGGAGGCAAGGGCATGTAGACTAAGAACTCTGCTGCCCCAATGTCTACACACCCACCTTTGTGTGGTCCCCCTCAAATCCGCACCAGCATAAGCGTGTTAAACCAAAAAAATATACTAGGTGCTGTCGAAGAGGAAGCAAAAATTCTAGCCCAACTGTGTTTCTGCTTCCAGTCTTAGTGCAATCTTAATGAACCAATGAATTACACACACCGTTTATTTCTCATATAAAATCGAGCAACGTGTCTTCCTGTTTAAATCCATGTCAGTACTTAATGCAACGTTCAGCAGATCCGAAATGCTATGTCTAGTGTCTATTGCATGATTAGGAGATGTCTGAAATCCAGTGAGTTTGTAACTACCACCAGAGTGAGAATTGCAGGAGGTTTGGGGGGGGAGAGTTGAAACCCCCAGTCTATAGTGATGTAGATGTTGAACAGTTTCACTTTGAGGATCGAAAGTAGCAATGTGGTATTGAACAGTTGAACATTGAGGTCAGCCAGTAGATACCGGATATTGAACAGAGCTCTACAGTTTGAGATCAGAAAGTAGATAGAGCTGACTGAAGAAGAACAATACCAAATACAGCACTGGTGTTGTCTTTTGTTAAACTGGCTAATCATGACATATGTAGTTACGTACCTCCAGATCGTGACGTCTGAACTCGTACGTCTGGTGGATGATTTCGCTCCAATGCCGATTAACCTCCTCACTGAGGTTCGTATCATCGCAACTCTTCAGCTTAATAGCAGACGACAACTGGAACAACGTAAAGCAGAGAACGTAGTAACAACGTAAAGCAGAGAACGCAGTAACAATGTAAAGCAGAGAACGTAGTAACAACGTAAAGCAGAGAACGTAGTAACAGCATAAAGCAGACAATGCAGTAACAACGTAAAGCAGACAATGCAGTAACAACGTAAAGCAGAGAACGAAGTAACAACGTAAAGCAGAGAACGTAGTAACAACGTAAAGCAGAGAACGTAGTAACAACGTAAAGCAGAGAACGTAGTAACAATGTAAAGCAGAGAACGTAGTAACAACGTAAAGCAGAGAACGTAGTAACAACGTAAAGCAGAGAACGTAGTAACAACGTAAAGCAGAGAACGTAGTAACAATGTAAAGCAGAGCTCCTAATTAACGACACAATGGGAAGACAGTGGCACACGGTGTTGTATGGGTATGTTTGGTGACACGCAGCGTTGTGTGTTCGAATCCACCTCCAGCCCCGATGTAGGGACACTGAGCAAGGGTTCCTTCAATCGCAATTACTCATGCACTTCAACGTGAAACTCCATTCGGTGTCCGCGCTGGAGTCGGGAGCACCTCTGAGCAGTAAAATTGAATGGGTGGGCACTATAACAAGCACTCATACATGTATACATTATGCACGCACATACAATACATACATACAGACATACAAAAACTACATACACACACACACACAAACATAAATACATATATACATATATACGCATACACACATACATACATACGTACACACACACATATAATACATACATGATACGTCATACACACACATGTACATTGCATGCATGCATACATACAGTTGCTAAGCTTGTAAGGACGTTGCAAAAACAACTCACAAATGCGTCGAATTCATCTTGAGTCATTGCCTGATTGAACTTGGCGTGGTAGAATCGAAGGAAGGATTCCATCATGTAGTCGAGATACTCCATCCTAAACAGTTTCAAACAATCCGTAATGTCATGGCTCACAGTTATCGAGTCTAAGACTTCTAAGTAATCGAATATGTATGTATGTATGTATGTATGTATGTATGTATGTATGTATGTATGTATGTATGTGTGTATGTATGTATGTGTGTGTATGTGTGTGTATGTATGTGTATGTGTGTGTATGTATGTATGTATGTATGTATGTATGTATGTATGTATGTATGTATGTATGTGTGTATGTATGTATGTGTGTGTATGTGTGTGTATGTATGTGTATGTGTGTGTATGTATGTATGTATGTATGTATGTATGACATTGTATGTATTATGTATGTATGTATGCATGTGCACATGCAACAGCGACCCTTCTAGATTACTACTCAGAAGCACTCCGACTATAGTGCAGACACTGCATCGGAGTTTCACGCCAAAGCTCTGAGCAATTGCAACGGGTGAAGGACTTGCTCAAGGTCTGTACGAGGCGGGTTGAGGTGGATTCAAATCTGCAACTCTCCGGCTGTTAGGCGACGCTATAGTCGGGAGCACCTCTGAGTACAGAGCTTGAGGTGCGCTATGCAAATGCTAGAAGTCACAAAACTCAACGAAATTCAAAGAACGTTAGCAGACGTTGTGCAGGGCGAGAAGAGCGACCGCCAGGAGACACGTGGCATTAACGCGGTGGTGTAGTGATGGCGTCGCTGCCTTGAAGCCGGAAGGTTCGAGGTTCGAATCCACCTCGCCGCGTAAGGACCTTGGGCAAGTCCCTCACTCACAATTGCTCAGCGCTTCGGCGTGAAACTCCGATGCAGTGTCCGCTCTGCATTGAGGAGCGCCTCTGAGTAGAAAGAGCTTGAAGGTGCGCTATAACAAGTGCATATACAAACAAACAAACAAACAAGCGCCACAACGTCAGAACTGTGGAAAGAAGCGCGTCGACGACTCACGTGAAACGCGACGCCTGGCTGCACAGCTTCATGCGGAACCCAACGACGCCGAACGTGTTTCTGGGGTTGACCTCAACGTGATATCCGAGCTGCCGCTCAGTTCGAAGCTGGTTGAAGCACGGCTCATCCATATGTTTCTGCACATTCGAATAGGTTGAGAATCAATCAGGGTGACACAGCAAGAAAATGGTACATGTCATAACTCTGCCTTTCAATTCTAATGAACACAGTAATAATAACAATATTAATAATAATAATAATAATAATAATATAAACAATAATAATAATAATAATAATAATAATTAAGCCCCTAACTGACATGGATGAGGGTGGTTGGTCTCACTGAAATTGATTTGTTCTGTTTGGAATTTTTGTTGAAGAGAATAAAATATGTGTTATATAGTAAAAAAAACCAATAGAAATAATAATAACAATAGAAATAACATTAGAAATAACAAAGAGTATGGTCATTCTGGACTGGTTTTATATACTGTAGTTAGCAATGAAGTCCCTGAGGCATCCTAAATACCTCAGGGCATAAATAATAATAATAATAATAATGACAATGACGATTTCTATGGATCTGCTGTATAATAGGGAACTCAAGCATGACCAGAGCAAAAGTTCTGTGCAATTCTGAGCGTTGAAAGGAGGCAATAATATCAAATGTCTGTATATATATTATGAGCACTGGTAAAAGCGCCCATTCATAATTGGCCACTCAGAGGCGCTCTACAGCGTGGACACTGAATCGGAGTTTCACGCTTAAGCGCACGAGAAATTGCAAGCGAAGGATGTGATAACCGTACCTACATCGCGCCTTGAGGTGGATTCGAACCCGCAACCTTCCGGCCCTATATAAATCTCCGTAATGAATGAATGAATGAATGAATGATGAATGACTTACGACAACTAGCTCGTTGAGCATCTGGCAGTGGAGGTCAACGTCACCGAATTGGTAGTAGTTGGTGAGACTGGTGTTCTCGTCGCTAGGGTTTGTATTCATCATCCGATACATGGAACAGCCAACGGGAATCTTTGTAACTTGAGTCTGGTGACAACAAAATTTAGAACATGGAAATGGTTTCAGTTTCCGCTTCAAGTCATTGAACAGTTTGCATGGTAATTCTGGCCCCGGATAGACCTCGTTCATATGTGGGGTGCTGTGGTGTAGTGGGTATGTTCGTCGCTTTGGGTTGCAGGTTCGAATCCACCTCAAGCCGTCGAGTTAAGAACCTTGGGCAAGTCCATCACTCGCAATTGCTCAGCGCTTCGGCACGAAACTCCGATGCAGTGTCCGCTCTGTGGTCGGGAGAGCCTCTGAGTAGTGGGCTTGAAGGAGTGCTATAACAAGCGTACATGAATAAATTTGATTTGATTTAGAATTCACTGTCTGCTTTTAATCACGATCCAAGCCGCCTAACGCTGGTCAGATCTGGAGCAATCCCGTATTTCCATCGGAAGATGATTCGTACTAAGTTAGTGAATACCGAATAGCCCTGACCCGTTGTTCGGCCCCGAAGCAAATGTCCCATACAGCCTAATTAGAATTTGCCAACTCATTTATGCATGCATTATGAAAAGCATCAGTACGTGTCTTCCAACATATAAGTCTGATACCATTCCTTGCTTGACCTACCTCGGCCAGCGTGTCCGGGTCATCGGCAGCGGTGACCTTCAAATTTCTGATCAGGTAATCTTCAAGCTCAATGGCTTCCTAATCGAAAAACACACACAGACATGATGCCGGTGCTTTAATTCATCATTGATCTTCAAATAATCAATCAACCAACATTCGATATTCGTTTAATTTGACAAAACTAGTTGTCACACTGAAAGGAGTCATGATGCAGTTAGAAATGTTAGGGGATCTACGTGATCTTGGAGTTATGTGATCTTGGAGTTATGTGATCTTGAAACAAAAGTGATCCTGGAGTTTTATGCAACCTTGGAGTCATGCAATCATTTTAGGATGGTAGCGAAATGTGAAACCTTGGATGAGGCCTGAATTCTCGGAGATTTATTTTCACTTCTAAAATAATTTTTTATAAATCCTTGGGAAATCATTTATACCATTGGGTAAAAAATTAAAAATAATGATGAGTAGGGCCTTTCCAGACTTTGATTTTATATTAGGCGTTAGTGAAGTCCCTGAGGGATCCTGTATACCTCAGGGCATAAAATAAATGAATAATAATAATAATAATAACAATGAGCAAAAGGTTCCTTACTGTACTCGTAAAGTTGCCTTGTACGAGACCCTCGACGAACATGCCCTGGTAGAACTGGTCGGCAAAGGCCTTTAGCTGCTCCAGACTCACGCTCGCCAGGCACTCGCTTCTCTGCACCATCGAGCAGTACTTGGTGAGCAGGAGCGATCGCTTCAGATCCCTGTAGAAAGAAGAGTTTCAAGTTTCGTTTGAATCGGTTTTAATTTGCCAACATCAATGAATGCCATACATTACTGCACAGTAACGTATTAATGTGTTTTAGACGAATTATTACTTACATTCATTTAAGTTATTAAATCAGACAAATGAAATGGATTGGACAAAATATTTTGACATTCTGAGACTCCCTTCTGATAGATATCATCGAACGAGGAATAAAAAGAAGAAAAAAATAGCAAGACCAAGACAGATGCTGCTGGGTTGGATGATGATGATGATGATGATGATGATGATGATGATGATGACGGGAGACAACTGTACAAAAAACCGAAGGAGAAGGCTCAACATCGAGAGGAGAGATACCATTAGACGTTTGAACCTTGGGTAGCCTTAGGCAGAGACCTTGAAGAAGAGCTTAGTAAAGCATAATATGTGGGGTGAGGTGGGGTAGCGATGGGCTCAAAACCTTGGACCGAAGGGTTTCAGGTTCAACTCTACCTCAAGCCGCTGTGTAGAGACATTGAGCATTGAGCAAGTCCTTCACTCACAACTGCTCGTGCGCTTCGGAGTGAAAGACGCAGAGCCCGCACTGTAGTCGGGAGCGCCTCTGAGTAGTGAGCTTGAAGAGGCGCAATAGCAAATGCGAGAACTAAATAAATAAATAAATAGACTTTCAACAACAACAGAAAACAATCAACACAGAAGAGATCTAAATATAATAATAAATACGAATAGCACACGGCTAGTTAGCGCCTCTGAGTAGCTTTCTTGAAGAGGCGCTATCTAAATACTCTAAATAAACTAGATCGGAAACAGAAACGTGATTACTTGTTCAACATCTCTGGACTAAGCGGCTGATTGTGGTACAATTCGGCCATCTCCTTGCGAACGGTGTCAAACAGTTGGTGGGTCAACTCAAATGCCGCGACACGGTCGATCAATTTCTCGAACAGATCCTGCAAGTTACACAGATTGCATCAATCAATAACAACTATAGAAGGAGCGCAATGGTGCAGTGGTGGGTTCAGTGCCTTGGAGCCGGAGGGTTCAAGGTTCGAGTCCACCTCAAGCCGCCGCGTAGGGACCTAGAGCAAGTCCTTCACTCGCCACCGCTTGCGTGCTTCGGCGTGAAACTCCGATGCAGTGTCCGCGCTGTGGTCGGGAGCGCCTCTGACTAGAGATCTTGAAGGGGCGCTATAGCAAATGCGAGAACTAAATAAATAAACAGACATTTAACATACAGCGGGGGGGAAGCCGAGGGGGGAATCTCGACAAAATGTAAGCATGCAAAATAAATGTCTAATCATGACGTTCACATTAGCCTAATTATAATTGCGCATTATCCTAGGAAACATGATGCTTAACAGAAATAGAGGCCTACGGTAAAATAAATGTTTTATAAAAGAATCAAATCTAATTAACTGTTGTAAGGGGAACGTAAAAATTCTTGCTTGTGTGGGGCACGGTGGTACAGTGGTGGCGTCGTTGCCTTGGAGCCGGAAGGTTCGAGGTTCGAATCCACCTCGCCGCGTATCGACCTTGGGCAAATCCTTCACTCACAATTGCTCAGCGCTTCGGCGTGAAACTCCGATGCAGTGTCCGCTCTGCATTCGGGAGCGCCTCTGAGTAGAGAAAGCTTGAAGGGGCGCTATAACAAGTGCACATACATACAAACGCATACTATAGGCGGGTTGAGAGGTTAAAAAATGTACGAGTTTCAAAAGTGGGAGATGGTTCAAACTACAATTTTTTGTGTACGCAATATACTAATGGGCCTATCGATTGTGATTTAAAACAGAATCAAATCTTCAATTGCTGCTTTCAACCTCTAAAGAAGCAAGTATACTTGATATTTTTTATGTGTGTGAAGGCATTGTAAGACACTGGTGTTGATAGGGCACAATATCTTCCGAATAAGCATCTTCAATGGGTTTTACAGTTCAGGTAGTACTCTTCAATGCATTTTACAGAAGCAGCCATGGGCGGAGACATAGGGGGGGGGGGGACAGTGGAGGACGGTCCCCCCAATAAAAGTGTTGGGGACGGCCCATGCATTGGTCCCCCCAATCGTTGAGGGTCAAGACTAAAAAAAATCCCCCCAAAAAGTTTTGCCGTGAAAATAGCCTTTTTCTAAAGTTTTTGGCGAGATGACTAAAAAAGGTGATCAACTTTTTTGGCGGCGAAAATCGAAAAATTTTGCTTGGAAAAAGGTCATCAGAAATTTTCGTCCGTCAAAAAATCTCGCGTCTTTCCTTCGGCCACTTGTTTGTCCCCTTCCCCCCAATCTCCGCCCAGGTCTCCGCCCATGGAAGCAGCCACAAAAAATTCCTGTGTGGACATTAAAAAAATTAAACCTCACCTGAAGTTTATCGCTGAAACCACTCAGCCGAATTGCCATCCCATTGTTATACATCTGAAAGTCGTACCTGAAAATTTCACGATATCTCAACTGAAATTGTATACTAGATCAAAACATTTAATTCAATTCATTTTTGTTTAACCGACACTTCAAGCTGACAGAACGCAGCCTGTTACATATAATTAATTTTACAAAAGTTTAATGTATAAGTTCAGTTTATAAATAAAGATTGGGTTTGAATTAATATTAAAACACAACATTTCAATAAAACAAGAATTATAGTTAACATATAAACCTGACTTCTCCATGAGACAGCATTCAAACTGTTCAAAATACAAATCACGCTTATGGAAAACCATAAAATTTTAAATTCAAGTTAAGCTCAATATTTAGACAAATAGCATCCTCAATCCATTGTTTTTGAAAACAATCTCACCAGAATGAACTTTCAACAACAATCCGTAATAGGATCAATAAAAAATGTCTACATAGACTAAAAAAAACACCTGTCTACGATACCCTCGAAAAGTCAAAAAATTTATAGAGTCATAAGTTCTGCGCATTCAGACTTAAATCGTTTACAATAATGCATCAGGTTTCTCACTGTACTGGTGGCGTCGTTGCCTTGGAGCCGGAAGGTTCGAGGTTCGAATCCACCTCGCCGCGTAAGAACCTTGGGCAAGTCCTCCACTCACAATTGCTCAGCACTTCGGCGTGGAACTCCGATGCACCGTCCGCTCTGCATTCGGGAGCCCCTCTGAGTAGAGAGAGCTTGAAGGGGCGCTATAACAAGTGCACATACAAACAAACAAACTGACATCGAGTAACTTTTTCACGGCTTGATAAAGATGACTTACTCCAGATGTGCCATTTCTCCAGGATAACCCTCCACACTGACAAGGTGCCTTAGTATAATCACGTACATGTCGGTGAGGCACTTGCTAAAATACAAAGATCTGTGTTAAGTAGAACAGTGAGAAATCTCGATTATCTCATCTAACTGATGTTGAACCATGGCAAAATGTTCAGAAAAATTGGTATTTATGCCCATTGTGCGTAACTTGCAACTGGAGTAATCACGAAAATTCTTACTCACTTACTCACATAAAAAGAAATGGATGGCTACAATGAGAGAATTTGACTCCAATATATATATATATGAATGCTGAATGTATTGTGAAAAGCTATCAAAGTTCTGCAAACTGCACTTGAAAGACCGTGTAAGAAATATCTCACCTAACAAAAAATTCAATCATCAGTAGTTGACTTGAGCTAGTAGTAATTGGGGCGAGAGATGCAATAGTTGAATGGTAAACACAGCTGGCACAAAGATCAGAAGGCTGTGGGTTCAATGTCAGCAAGCCCATAAGGCTGATTCAGCCATATAATCTCTAAGAGCAACTTAAAATGTGCAGTAGGACAGATGGGTGCCTTGCAGGCTGCCCACAGTTAAAATTCAATTCCAAGAAATTTTTATCATGTGTTATTACTATAACCACGCTATCCTATCAGGTATTTGTCAGCTAGAATTAATAAACTTATATTATTATTATCATTAATCTCACAAAATTGAAACTAAATAATTCAGAAAAGTCAACTACGCACTTGACAAAGTTGACACTGTCAACTGTAAACTCGACAATGTCAACTGTACATATGCCAATGACATCTGTACATATGACAATGTCAACTGTACACATAACAATGTCAACTGTACACATGACAATGTCAACTGCACACATGACAATGTCAACTGCACACTCACCAATGTCAGATGCACTCAACAATTGATGTCAACTGCACAATTGACAGTGTCAACTGTACACTCAACACAATTGACAGCGTCAGATGCAAACACTGCGTCAGAAAACACAACCAGCCAAGCCAGGCCCTGACAATATGATGCAGCCTTTTCATAGCGAAAAAGTAGTTTCATGTAGACTTACGTAGTAGCACACTGGTCAGATAAGACACTCTTCAGGTAGAAATTTATGTAGGCTGTAAATAATATAAAAAAGAACAGCAATTTAAAAATAAACAATTGTTCATTTTAGGCAATGAAAATTTTAATAAACAATTATTCAACCAAAAGACTGCAAGACTACAAAAATTATACTAATATCGTTACTGTGACACGTTAGTTCACAAACTGACTGAAGACATTTCACATCTGTGAATGTCCTCAATTCACATAGCTTCAATTCACATAACTTCCATTCACATAACTTCAATTCACATAACTTCAATTCACATAACTTCAATTCACAAAACTTCAATTCACAAAACTTCAATTCACATAACTTCAATTCATTTTGTTCCTTTTTGTGACTTATCAGTGGATTAAACAACAGATTTAGATCGCATCAAATCCAACAAAATTTTACAGCTACAAATTCATTAGGTGGTATCTCAAGAGTCGAAATTCTCGAAGATTTGCATTACATTACAGAAGAGTTTGATACAGCGAGATATACAGTTTGCTAGAAGAACACGTTTGTCTCACCCTTAGGCACGCAGTAGTCGGTGTCCGGGCAATACCAAAGTCGACTTCTGGCATTCGACGAAATTGGCGCCTCCAACTGTAGAAAATAAACAGTTTCTCGTGAGTTTTTTAAACGGATGACCTTAACCCTTTACAGACCAGCATGTACTCAAATGCATTGAAAACATATGTAGCTGGTCGTAAAGGGTTAATTAAACTCTCCCACCACTGACTGTCTTGCTTATGTATGCTAATAGACCGAATGAATTTAAAATTAAGTTCGAGCCGTCAATGATTAAAGTTTCTAAAAGTCATTTTTTTTATAGAATTAACGATAAAATAATAGTCAACTGCAATTAAATGTATTCTCTAATAAGCAATATTTAGCTACAAATACAAAATTGAAATTATTCATTGTCTATCTTTAAATAATAACTTAGCAGTAACTTGCTGATCATGCAATCATGTTGAATTTTTAAAAAAATGATTAAGGCGATGTAATGATAATCAAGCAAGCAGGCATAAAACTCTCAAATTAAAGAAAATAGTTTTTTCAATTAAATAAAAATAAAATAAACTCACAAATTAACAGCATGTAGTAACATGATGAAACAATTGACATAGAATATATTGACAGCACAAAACCACATACGCACTGCAACGGCAAGTTATTGTCACACGAACCTTCCAGACCATTACAAACTCTGAGTAGTTTCCGTGAAGAGCACCAAATAAATTTCCGAATGAATGAATGAATGAATGAATGAATTAGCATATAAACAACTCACGTTTTTGATTGGACATTCGGACGTTTTCAAAACAAAATCGGAGGCTAAAATGAAGCAAAAGCAGACGATAAAGCAGGGAAACAGTGCGAACGATTCAACAGGGAAACAGCGCAAACAATTCAACAGAGAAACAGCGTGTACGATCCAACGGGGAGGCAATGTGTATGATCCAACAGGGAAACAGCATGCAGACAGTCAAACACTGTACGCACAAATGATTAGTCGGTAGGAAGAACAAGGAAAACTGGTTGATTAGATGTGTGCCTGCCTTGCGAACGCCTCCGAGTAGTTTCTTTTACTTGAAGGAGCGCTATATAAATGTCCGAATGAATGAATGAATAATCATGCAATCTTGCTGCATACTTATCAGCTTTAAAATATAAACAAAATAACTATTATTATTAATATTATTTGTTTGTTTGTATGTTTGTATGTGCACTTGTTATAGCGCCCCTTCAAACTCACTCTACTCAGAGGCGCTCCCGAATGCAGAGCGGACACTGCATCAGAGTTTCACGTCGAAGTGCTGAGCAATTGTGAGTGAAGGACTTGCCCAAGGTCCTTACGCGACGAGGTGGATTCGAACCTCGAACCTTCCGGCTTCAAGGCAACGACGCCACCATTATTATATTAAACCCATTCGCCCAAACAAACAAACTTTTTGAAAAAATATGGGACAAATCTCAATGCTACCGCCATTTTAAATTAAAGTAAACAACGGAATAAAAATCATATTTTATATATAAATACAAAATTGTAGGTCATCGTATATGTACCTTTACTACTTCAGTTTGCTTCTAAAAAATTTGTTTCTTATTAAGCCTTACGAGAGTTCAAGAGATCATGACAGATTTGCCTAGGGGCACAGAATTTTCCTCATCAGCCATGGCTAAAACACTACGGAAGACAGCGGTGGCATGTTGACCAACACTTCTCCAACTCTACAACATTGAGAAAGTGAAACAGTTGATTCCGTACCTATGTACACATTCGGCCTGGGCAGGAAGAAATCCGGCGCCTTACCGCAATCTAAAAAATAAGCACAAGCCACAAATTTTTATCCATTGTTCGGAGATTTTTTATTCTTCATTTTCGTTTATTCAACAATCCAGTTGAGGTTCGAATCCACCTCGCCGCGTAAAGACCTTGGGCAAGTCCTTCACTCACAATTGCTCAGCGCTTTGGCGTGAAACTCCAATGCAGTGTCCGCTCTGCATTCGGGAGCGCCTCCGAGTAGGGAGAGCTTGAAGGGGTGCTATAACAAGTGCACATACAAACAAACATACAAACAAAAGGCGATTCGAAAATTGACAGAAAGTCATCTGCTTTAGAACAATTGTGGAGTGCGGTGGTACTTCGGCGTTAAACTTCAATTCAGCGTCCGCGCTGTAGTCGGGAGCGTCTCTGAGTAGTAATACTTGTAGGGGTGCTATAACAAGTGCTCAAACATACAAAGGTTTATACATATCATATATACACACATATAATTATACATGCATAAATAAAATGAAACTACCAGAAAACAGATATGTTTCCATCTAATATAATATTAGACAATAGATTTCTTAAACATCAAGTTTTAATGTTTATACTCACTCGACCAAAGCTGCAGATACTGCTCAGGTATGTCTGAAACAAGTCAAAATTGTCCAATATTAACGAGAAAACGATATTCTATAGATGGCTAAACCAGCACCTCTTTGTATCTCTGCAAAAACATTGTATAATGCAGCCTAAAAAACACGCTTCTGAACCAAACTGCCATGAGAGATTCAGCTGCTGCCCTAGTCAGTTGCAGTATGTATAAATGTATGTATGTATATATGTATGTATGTATGTATGTAACTGTGCATGTATGTATGACATGTTTGTACTATATATATGTAACTATGCATGTATGATTGATACATGCATAGTCCATATAGAATGACATTGTATGTATGTAACTATGCATGTATGTATGTATGCATGTATGTATATGTGTGTGCATGTATGTATGTATGTATGTGTGTAATGTATGTATGCGTGTATGTATAATTTATATATAGACATTTATATAGCACCTTAACTATAACCTCACGAAGGCACTAAGTAGTAGCAATTTAAGTTTAATGGCACCCAGCGATAACAAAGAACATTAGCACCGTCGCCTCCTCCTATATACATGGTTTGGACTGGCACTGCAAGAGTACAGGCAGTGACAGAGAGCTGATCAGCTGCAGTATCTGCATTGTGCCAATGTTGCCAACTGCAGACGACGTTACAGTCTTGCCGCTACTGTTAGGTATAAAATCTGTAATTACTATCTCAACATTTCCTCTAGAATGCTATCTAAGAATAATTCAAAGATATTAGAAAATTTCCATATCGCTACTCTACAGAAAAGCACAGGGCACCAGCTTATTCAACAGCACTGTCCCTTGTCAGTGTTGAAGTGAAATTGTCAAAAATACATTGACTCAGGAACTCTATAGAATGCTTGAAACACAGTTAGACTAAATTCTCTTTGTCGTGTAAAAAGCAGCAGTGGTAAATTTCCTTTTACGCCTGAACTGCAGTAAGAAGTAAATTACAGAAGGTAAACTCAAACTTTCCTTCGAACTTCACACTCGCTCGTCGCTTATTTACCCTTCATTTGCATCCTAAAAATCGGGGGACCATTTAGGCGTAAGTGCGTTGGGGTTGCATTAAATTGAGCTCTGAAATGTTTTTCTGGAGGACTACTACCTTCAACATAGTAGCGTGTCCTGTAGTAGGGCTCAGTGTGACAGGTGCCGCATTTGTCATTGTCGAAAGACTTCGACCAGAGGGCAAGGTTCATCTGGCGTGGCTGGAGCTTGTCAAGACAGCTTCTGATCAGCTGAAGAAACAAGCAAACCATGAATCAATCAATCAAGCGATCGATCAATTGATCGATCGAATGACCAATCAATCAATAAATCAATCAATCAACCAATTAACCAATCAATTAATCGATTAATCAATAAATCAAGCAAGCAATCAATCAATCAAGCAATCAATCGATCGATCGAACGACCAATCAATCAATCAATCAATCAACCAATTAACCAATCAATTAATCGATTAATCAATAAATCAAGCAAGCAATCAATCAATAAATTGAACGACCAATCAATCAATCAATCAATCAATCAAACAATTAATTGATCAATCAACCAGTTGATCAATCAATTCGATTATTAGAAGTACTTAAGGTGACACACACACGCAACCTAAACAGACAAATACGGTACTGTTCACGGCATTCACGATTTTGGTTTTACGCTCCACCCATCCTCACCCAGCTTTCCCCGACAAAGTTCACATTGTCGCCACTACAAATCCCCAATGCAGTAAACGTGCATTTATAAAGCGCAACTACACGAGAAACTCCTCAGAGGCGCTCCCGACCTGACACCAAACCACAATCAAAGAGAATGGTTTTCAAACGCTTGCGGAAAAGAGGCACAGAAAGACTTAGTAGTTCATTACGAAGACTAATACGTAACTTGTTACAGACAGGACCATGCATCCTCCCACAGTAAGCAAACAAGTTAGTGTTCTTCAAACACTACACAACTTAATAGGCAAAGTCAAAACTAATTACGTCAACTACAATTAGATTATTTCCCTGCATCATCAAAGATCTGCCATTAAATGCAGCCAACTAAAAACTTTTCGGTCTTTCATGCAGCTACACCGTGTGCACTTCTCAGAGATTTCTCATGGATAACACGAGCATGCAAACGAACACACACACACACGCAAGTTCACGCATGAAACACACACGGACCCACCCACACACGCACGCACACACACAAACGCATGAAACACACATGCACGCACGCACAAAAGCACACACACAAACGCATGAAACACACACGGACAAACACACACACGCATGCACACATAACTATGAGCGTGCATTCACACACGTGCACACACACACACACATGTGCAAACTGCACACACGAGCATGCACAAACACACGCACGCACACTCAAGGACATATGCACTAGCCTCCCACACACACCCTAACGTGCACCCCTCCCACACACACACACGCAAACACACATCCGTACCCCAAAACACACACTACTAAGGGTTTAAAGTGGGTGGGAACGCGTGGGAACGGCGATCCCACACACGAAAATTCTTAGCTTGCGTTTCCACTGCTCATCATGATGGAACTCTAAAACACATGTTTGCATTTCAATTCAAAATTCTTCATCAGCGTTCCCACTGCTCACATTCAGCGTTCCCACTGCTCACATTCAGCGTTCCCACTGCTCACATTCAGCGTTCCCTCTGCTCACATTCAGCGTTCCCACTGCTCACATTCAGCGTTCCCACTGCTCACATTCAGCGTTCCCACTGCTCACATTCAGCGTTCCCACTGCTCACATTCAGCGTTCCCACTGCTCACATTCAGCGTTCCCACTGCTCACATTCAGCGTTCCCACTGCTCACATTCAGCGTTCCCACTGCTCACATTCAGCGTTCCCATGCACTGCTCACATTCAGCGTTCCCACTGCTCACATTCAGCGTTCCCACTACTCACCCAAACCACTTTAACCCTTTAATGCCAGAGGGTATGGATTTCCCATACCATTTACTACCATCACTGCATCAAAAGGGTTAACCATTGACACCACCATCTCCACACACACACAAAACCGAGTATTGAAATGAGCTATATAAATAGGTGAGAGGCAATGCGAACCGGCTCGTCATATTCCATCAGAATCCTTCCGCCTTGAATGTAGTCCTTGGGTTGGTACTTGTGCATGTCGACGGACATCTGGTGAACATACTCCTGCGGGTCCGGCTGCAATGCAAACACAAACCCAGGGTGAGAATTGCCGGGGTGTTGGGGGGTTTCAACTCCACCCCAGTTTTTTTATAGCCCCATGTTAAAGTATGTTTTTCACACCCAAATTCCAAGTGGATCATTATCCAACACCCCAAGTTATCTTTCCACATTTCTTACACAGCACAAACCAGACAATAGAAAAAAAGGACGAGAAGGAGGAAGAGGAGAAGAAGGAGGAAGAGAAAGCGGACAAGGAGAAGGAGGAGGAGACGAAGAGGATGAGGAGAAGGAGGAGGAAGACGAAGAGGATGAGGAGAAGGAGGAGGAAGACGAAGAGGATGAGGAGAAGGACGAGGAAGACGAAGCGGACGAGGAGAAGAAGGAGGAAGACGAAGAGGATGAGGAGAACGAGGAGGAAGACGAAGAGGATGAGGAGAAGGAGGAGGAAGACGAAGAGGACGAGGAGAAGGAGGAGGAAGACGAAGAGGAAGAAGAAGACGAAGGAGGAGGAAGAGGAGGAGGAAGAGAAGGAGAAGGACGAGGAGGTGGAAGAGGAAAAGAAGGAGAAGGAGGACGATGAGGTGGAGGAGAAGGAGGAAGAGAAAGACGAAGAGAAAGAAGAAGAAGAAGAAGAAGTACAGTCCCTTTAAAACAAGTCCTGACGCAGTTGGGAAGTCCAGATCGACTCTACTTTCTCGATCTCAGCATACGAGGAACGGTGGATGGCCAGTCCTGTCCCTCGCCGTCTCCCATACCCACCAACAGTGAACGGTCGGTGTACACGTGTTACAGCTGATTTGGCTGGGGGCGGGGCGGAATGGATTTGGGTGCAGGCGAAGCAGAATTCTCTAACAGAATTGCCGCTATGTCAGGCATAATTATTATTTAATTAATTAATTAGACCAACAAGTTGACTTAGAATTCGTATAATAATAATAGTAATTGTCGAAGTACCATTTCGAACCAATCGAATTCGTTCTGTTCGATTTGTCGCATTTCCTGCCACAGGCTGTGCTTCGGTCCCTCAGAGCGGAGCATATTGAGATACTGGAAGACAAGACTCACAACCTGTCAACAAAACAAAAACTGAAGACCATTCAGGAAGACAACCAAAGAGACATATTCAAAATCCAGTTGTGACTCACTTAACTCATCATCATCGTCGTCGCCATCATTACCAGAAACCACAATAATTTTTTTAATAATAATATGTGGGGCGCGGTGGTGTAGTGGGTATGCTCATTGCCTAGCAGCCGGAGGGTTGCAGGTTCGAATCCACCCCAAACCGATGCGTTGGGACTTTGGGCAAGTCCTTCACTCGCAATTGCTCAGCGCTTCGGCGTGAAACTCCGAGGCAGCGCTCACGCTGTAGTCTGGAGCAATTCTGAGTAGAGAGCTTGAAGGGGCGCTACTAGAAATTCATGCGAGAAGTAAACAAATAAAATAAATATTTGTGAGGTGAGTAACCTCTGTATTAACCGCGTATAGTCGTACACCATGGATCATAAAAAAAGTGTCACCTCAACCATGTTTTTAAGACCGTCCTCCGTTAGAGTCAGGGTCACGCTGAATTGCGCCCATGTGCTGTTATGTTCCTGACTCGTCTCAGAGTTACCACATCGGATAGCTCGAGCCCAATCTCTGGTATTCACAAAAGCACATCACCGTCAATGTAATGTAATGCAATTAGTAATTTCTATAGTGCCGCTCACAGCCATGGCCGTTTAGTATCGCTCCCAGTACGATAACCCCTAGAGAAAAAAATAGGTCTTTAGAAGAGAGACAGAGAGAGAGAGAGAGAGATGCAGAGAGTGATCCAGAAAGTAGAGTCCCACGAAAAGTCCTCCGACAGAAAAGCATCAAGCTGAGGTGGGTAACAAATCAATTAGATTCCAATTCGATTAGAAAAACAGCAAATTCTAATTCTAATTCCAATTCTAATTCCAATTCTAATTCTATTAATTCTAATTCTATTAATTCTAATTCCAATTCTAATTCCAATTCTAATTCCAATTCTAATTCCAATTCCATTAATTCTAATTTTAATTCAAATTCTAAACAGTTAACAATGAGACTCTGCCAATTCTAATTCTAAGAGAAGAGCGACCTTTAACCGAGCTGCAAGTTGTGACCATATTCGACGAGTACAATGGCAGAGTTCCACGCATGCTTCATGCTTCCTACATGGGGCACGGCGGTGCAGTGGCTATGTTCGATGCCTTGCAGCCAGAGGCTGCAGATTCGAATCCACCCCAAGCCACCGCGTACGGACCTTGGGCAAGTCCTTCACTTGCAATTGCTAAGCGCTTCGGCGTGAAACTCCGATGCAGTGTCCGCGCTCTAGTCGGGAGCGCTTCTGAGTAGCAACGTTGATGGGGCGCTATAACAAGTGATTTAACTTTTTGTGGTAGGCGGTGTAGAAATCTTGAGATAACATTTGGCCAGAGCAGTCGTAACCCTAAGAACAAAAGATGAAGACAATGAGCATGGAGCAAGAGGAGGATTTGAATAACGGCCTTTGTGCATTGTCACCAGCTGGAGACAATAAAAAGAATCCCACATATGTATGCTCACAGTGGTAGGACAATAGGAAGACAAAGCAAGTTAAGAGACAGCACAGTACAGATATTGAAGTAGGCGCTATATAAATTTATGTGATTAATCAAGAGTGATATAAAAATATCGATAGTATATATAGTACATATATTATATATATATATATACAAATACCTCTTTCGCAGCAAGACCAGAAGACTTCCCTCCCCCTCGTGGCCAATCAAATTAGTCAGATAGTTAAGGGGTTTCTTCCTACAGCAGCAAAAAGAACAGAACACATGTGCATTAGTTATGCAATGTCATACATAACAGTCAGCACGCAGCCAATTCAACCGAATTGATGCTAAAATCATTGAATAAAAGTTCACTAGTAATTACGCCAAACGCCTACAAGTTCGCCATCTACTGAAGCAACTCTAAAATACTATATAGACATGATGGGAATCTGTGGAGAAAGTAAACAAAATTCACAGATAACAAAATCCACGTGTAACACGAATATACATGATTTGAGAGTCCCACGCTCTCAAACATCGACGTGGGGAACTGTGGGCCCACCGCACCTTCTCGTGCATTGAGGCACCGTACAAATGCACTTAATGAATGAATGATTGAATGAATGAATGATTGAATGATTTGAATGAATGATTGAATGAATGATAGAATGAATGATTGAATGAAAGAATGAATGAATAGCATAATGTTTAATAGGTTATGTCAAAGTAAAGTGCTCAGCCTTCTTCACCTGTAGTTCTTAAGCTGACTATCGAGAGCCCAAGTCAGCTGCAGCTGGCGCACGTTCTTGACCGGGATAACTGCACAGAAATCAAACAACATTCTGAAGTCAAATATTAAAAAATGCTGTAATGTCCTGGAAAAGATTCGCGCAATCGTGTACTCAAGAATTACAATCAATCAATCAATCAATTAAATCAATCAATCAATCAATCAATCAATCAATCAATCAATAAATCAATCAATTAAATCAATCAATTAAATCAATCAATTAAATCAATCATTCATTCAGTCACTTAATCAATCAATCAAATCAATCAATTAAATCAATCATTCATTCAATCACTTAATCAATCAATCAATAAATCAATCAATTAAATCAATCAATTAAATCAATCAATTAAATCAATCATTCATTCAGTCACTTAATCAATCAATCAAATCAATCAATTAAATCAATCATTCATTCAGTCACTTAATCAATCAATCAATAAATCAATCAATTAAATCAATCAATCAATCAATTAAATCAATCAATCAATCAATCAATCAATCAATCAATCAATAAATCAATCAATTAAATCAATCAATCAAATCAATCAATTAAATCAATCATTCATTCAGTCACTTAATCAATCAATCAATCTTTTTTACTCTAACCATTTCAAGACAAGGCAAAAATGCAAAAACAATAGGAGGCAACAAAAGGGAGAGAAAAAAAATTCCGCTGCTAGGGGCAACTAATCAACACAAATTAATTCAAATTGTGATGGCAATGCAGGCCACGTGTTGAAGACAAGATACACAGTTCGTTTAAAGCAAACATTTTACTAGAAGATATAAAACAAACGCAGAGAACAAAGAAACGGTTAATGGCAATCAGATGATATTAAGCATCACTTCAAGAATAAACCTATCCAATTTTTAATTGTATTTATTTATTTCTCTATTTCCATAGCGCCCCTTCAAGCTCACTACTCAGAGGCGCTCCGACTACAGCGCGGACACTGCATCGGAGCTTCACGCTGAAGCGCTGAGCAATTGTGAGTGAAGAACTTGCTCAAGGTCCCTAGACGGCGGCTTAAGGGTGGATTCGAACCTCAAAACTTCTGGCTCCAAGGCAACAACACCACCACTACACCACCGTGTCCCACTGTGCGCACTGGTCTAGCGTTAACAAGCTGGACTGTCAGTCAAAAAGATCGACGCTCAAAACCTGCATTAAAGACATCTGCTCATTGCTCAATCTGTGCTCTGAGCAGACTCAGACATGAGTGTACTCACTCATCTCATAACAATGTAAACACCTCACAAGTCATAACCATGGCCATCTCAGACATCTCTGTCTGTCTGTCTGTGTGTGTCTCTCTGTCTCTGTGTGTGTGTCTCTCTCTCTCTCTGTCTCTGTCTGTCTCTGGCTCCTACTCTGTCTCTCTGTCTGTCTCTCTCTTTCTGTCTCTCTGTCACTCACTCTCTCTGTTTCTTTGTCTGTCTCTGTCTGTCTCTCTCTTTCTGTCTGTCAGTCTGTCTCTCTCTCTCCTTCTGTCCCAGATTCCCCAAATTTTAATTGATTAAGAATCAATTCATTGCTACACATACTGCGATACATTCGCCGGAAACTTGGAGTGTCGAAGGGCGACTACAATGAAAAAGACAAAAGGTAAAAATGACATGGCAGAATATAATAATCTAATGACAGAATATAGCAGAATATAATTAATATAATGACAATATGATAAAATATAATGACAGAATTTAATATAATATAATGACAGAATCATAATATAAAATAATATAATGACAAGGCAGAATATAATATAATATAATATAATATAATGACGCAATATAACATATTATATAATAGTAATATAATAACATGGCAGAATATAATATAATAAAATACAATATAATAAAATGACATGGCAGAATATAATATATTTATAATAAAATGACATGGCAGAATATAATACAATAAAATGACATAGCAGAATATAATACAATACAAGGACATACAATGGCAGGATATAATATTATATAATTATATATATTATATATAATTGTATATTATATAATGTAATAAAATAAAATGACATGGCAGAATATAATTTCAGTTTAACAGACAATACAAATTGATTAACTACTAGTAGAGATCTAAATCTAAAACTGAATTCTTCATCAGTTATATTCATGCCAATCAATAATTATGCTGCCAGTCAGTAAGAAACTGCTGTATGAGTACATCAGTCTCTCTACTTAAATCAATGCACCAATTTTACAGTATATTAGTACAGCTGCAATCATATATATTAATTCCACTCAAATCCCACTTTTTAGCTGTGGCTGGGCTGGGAGCGCCTCTGAGTAGACCCTGCGAAGAAGCACCATATGAATTCTAGGAATGAATAAATGAACGAACGAAAGAAATGCTTTCCACTCACACTAACATTGGTCAAATCTCCATCTTGATTTAATACTATTATTACTCAATACACCCATTAAATATCATATAAATGCCATGTATTACTCAATTAATGGAACTTAATTAGCTGATAAGTTTGATAAAAGCTTACCCCAAGGTGCGTGAAACTTGGCGGAGGATTTTCACTGAAATAAGAAACAGCGTATATTTCGATTAGCTCGATTCATTGGATAAATTTTTCGTACATCGCATAGATTATGGTATCGTGGGGCGCGGTGGTGTATGGGTATGTTCGGTGCCTTGGAGTCGGAAGGCTGCAGGTTCAAATCCAACACAAGCCGCCATCGCGTAAGGACACTGAGAAGTCCTTCACTCGGAATTGCTAACACGCTTTGGCGGGAAACTCCGATTCAGTGGCCGCGCTATAGTCGGGGAGGGCACATGAGTAGAAATCTCGAAGGTGCGCTATAACAAATGCTCATACACCATGTAAGGACCTTGGGCAAGTCCTTCACTCACAATTGCTCAGCGCTTCGGCGTGAAACTCCGATGCAGTGTCCGCTCTGCATTCGGGAGCGCCTCTGAGTAGAGAGCTTGAAGGGGCGCTATAACAAGTGCACATACAAACACACAAACAAACAAACCTCAAAAAAGTGGCCCAAAGGTCAAAAAAGGTTGGGAACCACTGGTCTAAGGTAACGCAACATGCAACATGTCGGACTCTATAGTAGCTCACTGAACCAGTCGGATAATGTGTACTCACTTGGCCGGCACGCCAGCGAAAAGCTCCGTTACCCAGCTCTCCAGGTCTTCGAGCGAGTCTGAAATGAAGTAATCATTTTCACACAGCATAGTCGTGATTGTTTTTATTATTATTGCACATTCAACTCTGTTTACAATCATGAACTACAAGCGAGTCTGAAATCAAGAAATCAGGACTCATTTTTGACAATTTTGACAAGATAGAACACATAATTATTTTCTATTAATTACAAATTATTTTCTTTTGACGTCTATAAATAACATCCAAACATTCTATTTCGAATCAATTATAACAATTTTATATGCTTTAGATAATTGAATTTTAGTCCTTTAACAAAGAAAAAGTCGCCCTCTTGTCAACCAACCTCGAAAAAGTGGCCCATGCAACATGTCAAACTCTATTGTTTTATAACAATAATACTAATAATAACAATAATAACAATAGCAGTCCAAAGAGGGAACGCCATCTGTTTTTTCCCCACATTGCCCTTGCAACAATGCTAATAATAATAATAATAATAATAATATTAATAAAATAATAATAATAATAATAATAAAATAATAATAATAATAAAACTCCAACAAAAACCCTCGTTGCATCATACTACAGTAGTTCATTCATTAATTCTACGGATTTATGTAGTGCCCATCAAGAAACCTACTCAGCAGCACTCCACGCTAAACAAAGAAAAATGACGTGAGTGTTTTAAAACACAGAGTTTGATTGGTACGAGGTAATAGTACGCGTGGCTCCAACGCGATGTCATCGTTAATACGTTAGACAAACCTTTCGAGAAGACCGCCAGCGTCATGTTCTGGGCAAGATAATACTGCTTGCGGAAGTTGTTGAGGGCCAGGTGAACATCGATGCCGTTATTCTCCGGAATCGTCTGCAGAGTTGTGGAATTCCCTTACAAACAAACAAAAATTATTATCATCATTGTCATCATCGTTGTCATCGTCGTCGTCGTCGTCGCCGTCACCATCACCATCATCATCATCATCATCATCATCATCATCATCATCATCATCATCAGCAGCAGCAGCAGCAGCAGCAGCAGCAGCAGCAGCATCATCATGTACCTGACGCCGGCCACCTGACGCGATGAGCTCCAATTGTCACCAGTCATTTGTTAAGACTTCATGGCTGTTTTTAAGAAATTTTTAGAACTGCAAAACCCATTCATTCCTTTCCTCCTCCATGGTAAATAACTCCAAAACGGAGGAAAATGACCTTTTAAAACTGGTTTTAAGAGCACAAAAGTGCTTCTAAAACTGCATAAATCCATTCAGAACTGCACATTTTGTGTACAACTGCACGCTAAAAAAGCCATGTGTCAAGTCCTACAACGACTGGAAAGAAAAGAAACCGTGGAGCAGATGTTGGAGACTCAATCATTAACCCTTTGCTGCCTTCAGTGTTAGTCAAAGTGATCTTACGTTCACAATCATATTATCGTCTAGATCCAGTTATCTGCCATTCTGTTTCCATAGAAACGTTCAAATAGCGTTTTTGTCAACTACTAACTAACATTATTTGTACATAATAATACTATTTTAAAACACACGTGCAATGCAACACGTCCGTGAAACACTCTTTCAAAGATGTCCAACTGACCAGTATTAAAAGCTCGGATACATGCAAACACGCACACACACACACACATGCACAAAAATATTTTCAGATTTTACTCACCCGGTGGGAATTTGCCCATTGGGTGCCCCGGTTTCGCAAACGAGGCGAGCAGCTGCTCGAACCGAAACCTCTCTGCATGAACCGTCATCGCCCATTCTGAGCATAAAAAATTTAAAGCAAACTTAGCACACAGGGCCAATTTATTTTGGCTCTACAGCTCAAAGAACCAGTCTTTATGTAGGCCTACTTAGGGGCCATCCCCCCATTCTGTATGCAAAGAATCATAGTTTCGATCCACCCTGCTGAAAATCTTACATTTTGTGCTACCCCACCAATGTGAAGTTGTGTAAGCACAAATAGGCTTCTCTACCTCCCCCTCCAGTTACAAAAATTAATTAGCTGAAGTCATCTATAAAACATTTGCTTATTTTACCGCTTGCTACCATTTATTTTTGTTAACCCTTTAATGCCGGAGGGTATAGGATTTCCCATACATTTTACTACACTCTCGGCATCAAAGGGTTAAACATCATATTCGCTAGCCAAATTTTTTAACTGTTCCGGTATATCGTTTAGATGTGAAGAGCTTAATTGTAATTATGTAATTGAGTATAGGATAATAGAAGAGGTATAAATAGGCAAGTCATAATTATAGCACTCTAGCAAATGTGAGAAAAAAACAAAATGAATAAAAACAATAAGAGGTTGTCCATGTCTGCTATGCACGCCACCCATGGATGTATAGTCTCCAAACAATTTGAACGAAAAAGTTCAGTTTTTATATTTCAAACGGAACATTTTAAAGGCACGTTACGAAATCTAGTTCCTTTGTGACTTAGTAAATGATACACGAATAAAATACCAGCGTGGACCAGGTTCCTCTCTCGCTTCATGGAGTCTTTGTTAAGAAGGGGACTTATGAAGAACTGGGCAAATCGTTCAAGCGTGGCCTTGAAGTAAGGATTCTGGATTTCGAAGTAGAAGACGGTCTAGAGCACAATGAAACAATACAATGAAACAAAACAATGAAACAACACAACGAAACAACAAAAAGAAAAAGCACAATGAAACAAAACAATGAAACGACACAGTGAAACGACACAACGAAACGACACAACGAAACGACACAACGAAACGACACAACGAAACGACACAACGAAACGACACAACGAAACGACACAACGAAACGACACAACGAAACGACACAACGAAACGACACAATGAAATGACACAACGAAACGACACAATGAAATGACACAATGAAACGACACAATGAAATGACACAACGAAACGACACAATGAAATGACACAATGAAATGACACAACGAAACGACACAATGAAATGACACAATGAAACGACACAACGAAACGACACAACGAAACGACACAACGAAACGACACAATGAAATGACACAACGAAACGACACAATGAAATGACACAATGAAACGACACAATGAAATGACACAACGAAACGACACAATGAAATGACACAATGAAATGACACAACGAAACGACACAATGAAATGACACAATGAAACGACACAATGAAATGACACAACGAAACGACACAATGAAATGACACAATGAAACAACACAATGAAATGACACAACGAAACGACACAATGAAATGACACAATGAAACAGAACATTGAAACGACACAATGAAACAACACATTAAATTAACAGAGGTAATAACTCGTAAATGTTGGGGGTTTTGATCGGGTTCTGTGCACAGCAGCAAATCTTATTGATCGTATCCCTAAATCTGGCCAAGTCACAGATTACATGTACATGCAGGATGTACTGCACTTGCTTCCAATTCCACAGTGGATCACATTGCATTGGTCTGGCACTGCATTGGAGGGTTTGACTAAGATAAGCTCTTGGTCCCTCGCTCACAGACTGCTATAATGCAGCGGTGCTCTTTCTCGGGGGGAGGGGGCGGCTGGCACTAGGACCTGGAATAGACTCCCTGTTGCACTCTGTTTGGTGCCACTACTGTGTTCCCTTCCCACTTAATAACTGCTTTATTTTGCTGTGGTTGGACTGAAAGCACCTCCCTCCCTCCCTCCCTCCACCAACCATCCACCCAACCCACCCCAATCCATCCACCCAACCCACCCCAATCTACCCACCCACCATCCAACCAACGAAATGAAGATGTCTGACCTTCTCGAGAAATGTATGTGCATTAGTGACTCCTCCGTGCATTTGGATGAACTTGTCAAAGTCATTCTCCTCGGGGAATCGTGTGCTACCCATGAAGACCACTGTTCAAAAGCATCAAACACACACATGCTACATGAGAAGTGGTCAGGGCTGTACTCAATTTCTGAGGTGAGTACACACTGACGCCAAAAAAATCGACATAGTTTTAGTCATAGAAATTTCTGAACAACTTATTTTAGGCGTCGGAAGCTTTTTCTGGATTTTTTCGGCCAGAAAACTCTGAAAACGGCGTAAAACACTCCAATTGCATGATTTTAGCCTTCGTAAATCCCGATTTTTCCCTGCGTATACCCACTTGGTCTTGCTGAGGTATACCCGCATATACCCTTTTTTACGTGAGTACATGCTGTCATTTTTTCACGGAGGTGAGTATATGCTGTATACCCGCATATACCCTTGGGTACAGTGATCTAAGGAATACATCCTGAAGTGGTCTGATGCAATATTCGAATGGAAGCCGTTCAGGTTACAACTGCAATCCTACATGCTTAAATCTATTGCTTACGGAGAAGTGAAAGATGCCATGGTCAAATGAATTAACAATAGATTCATCAGAATTCACTGGTTGACTGTCCCAACAGTATAGTACAATCCTAGAACTTTTCTTTGAAGAGGTGACATACAAATTTCTGAATGAATGAATGATGAATGAATGCATGCATGAATGAATGAATGATGAATGAATGCATGAATGAACAAAGTGGTTTAATCTACTTGATTTGGTATTCTAACTTATATCGTTAAAAGTAGATAGTAGACAGCAGCTTGCCATAAGAGTTAATTATTCATTCCCCATGCAGCATGTATCATTCCACATGCATCATACATGTATCATTCTAAATACAAACAAATTGAGATAAAAAAGTTTTATACAACTATGGGCTGTTAAGTGGTAACCTACTGTGCTCCAGGTAGTGCGCCAATCCAGGCAGGTTGTCGGGCTCTGAAAAACTACCCACGCCGACGCACAGCGAGGCAGCCGCCTGTAACAGAGGCAAAAAGCAAGCAAGTGCATAGCCATTTAATGACGTTACAAGCCAAATGTTAAACTTACATGTATAGCACATGGACAGCTGATGTAAAAACGTTAAGTTGATGGAACTGGACAGTTGATAAGTTCTTCATTTCTCTATTTCACACATTTCCTATATATAGCACCCCTTCATTCAAGCGGACTACTCAGAGGCGCTCCCGACTAAACCGCGGACACTGCACCGGAGTTTCACGCCGAAGTGCACGAGCAATTGCGAGTGAAGAACTTGCCCAAGGTCCCTACGAGGTGGCTTGAGGCCGATTCGAACATGCAACCCTCCGGCTGCAAGGCAATGAACATACCCACTACACCACTGCATTCCACAAAATAATAACATTTTCAACAATGGGTATTAACTAGGGTGACTATGTCGCTAGGTGAGAATTACCCGGGGGTCGGGTGGGTTCAACCCCCCAGTCTTTCTCAGGACCCCAGAGCAAAAGTCTTCGTTGCACAACCCATGGCCACATAAATCAATGTCTGACACCCCCCAGTAAATTTTCGACAATCCTCACACCGCTATCTCCTCACGGATTTAATTTTTTACGTCATGGTAGTTGCTTCGGTGGTAGTGGGATGATGGCGTTGGTAGTGACAGCCTGTGAATAAGCTGGGGCCCAAAGCTCATCTTCAGAGTTGCTCTTTAGAAATCTGATGCTTACGCTTACGGTTACATAAATCTGAAAAAAGCCTGATATGAGAAGAGAAATACCAGTGACACATCGTCCTCTTCGGAAGATGCAGTTGAGGCTCTGTCATCCACGGGATCATCATCCCCATCATGATCTGCAGCATCATGATCTGCAGCATCATGATCTGCAGCATCATGATCTGCAGCATCATCATCCGCGGCATTGACGTTTGCAGATGGCGTTTTACTTGAGCTGAGAAGAGCAGTCAGGCCATTCTTTAGCCTGATCAATCTGTACAACAAAAATCAGTATTTCAGAAACAGTACTTCAAATAGATATACATATATATAAATATAATATATAACAATTAAATTTAATATAACATAAATCCTGCCAAAGTTTTTTAAAGCATCCTTCAAATAAAATGCAAGCCACTCGCACTAACTTCTAGAACTTTAATAGCAGGATTACATTCATTCATTCATTCATTCAGAAAACTTATATAGCGCCCCTTCAAGAAACCTACTCGGTGGCGCTACCAGCCCATGATCACTTGCAATTGAGACCTGGTTACACCAATGGCCGCAGAGCACGGCTGTAAATATCTTTATAGAAAATTTTGCTAATATTCTGAAGCACAATATGTGGGGCGCGGTGGTGTAGTGGTGGCGTTGTTGCCTTGGAGCCGGAAGGTTCGAGGTTCGAATCCATCTCGCCGCGTAAGGACCTTGGGCAAGTCCTTCACTCACAATTGCTCAGCGCTTCGGCGTGAAACTCCAATGCAGTGTCCACTCTTAATTGGGAGCGCCTCTGAGTAGAAAGAGCTTGAGTTTGAAGGGGCGCTATAACAAGTGCACATACAAACAAACAAACTACATTGCATAAACGTCTACAACTCTACATCCTATAATGATGTGCTCTATTATCATTATCATAACAATTTTTTTACCTCGCTAAAGGTCACTCAAGGTCACACAGCAATGCAAAATGAGATACAGTTTTAAGTCACCATGTGAAGAGCCCAAAACTTTAAAAGGCAGTTGAGAAATAGTGAGTTGGAAACATTTCTGAATGGAAAAGAAAAAGTTTTGAGGTTTGGACAAACGTCGATAATCAGTTCCATTCCTGAGAAGCAGCAGCAGCAGCAGCAAAAAATGCACAAGAGCCCACAACAGTTTTGCACTTATAAGTTTAATCAAAACACTCACCATACCAGACTATAGCAGGTTATTTCTCGCATTTGCCATAGCGCTCCTTCAAGATCACTCCTCAGAGGCGCTCCCGATTACAGCGCAGACACTGCATCAGAGTTTCACGTCAAAGTGCATGAGCAAAATTGCAAGTGAAGGACTTGCTCAAGGTCCCTACGCGGCAAATTAAGGTGGATTTAAACCTGGAAGCCCTTGGCTCCAAGACACTGAACCCACCACTACACCACCATGCCAAGCAAAT
>CAMAOG010000347.1:12500-19539 GCA_945859605.1 Lumbricus rubellus | reverse complement strand
CCCCCTCCCCCTCCCCCTCCCCCTCCCCCTCCCCCTCCCCCTCCCCCCCTCCCCCTCCCCCCCCCCCTCCCCCTCCCCCTCCCCCCCCCCCTCCCCCCCCCCCCCCCCCTCCCCCTCCCCCTCCCCCCCCCCCCTCCCCCTCCCCCTCCCCCTCCCCCTCCCCCTCCCCCTCCCCCTCCCCCTCCCCCTCCCCCTCCCCCTCCCCCTCCCCCTCCCCCTCCCCCTCCCCCTCCCCCTCCCCCTCCCCCTCCCCCTCCCCCTCCCCCTCCCCCCCCCCCCTCCCCCTCCCCCTCCCCCTCCCCCTCCCCTCCCCTCCCCCTCCCCCCTCCCCCTCCCCCCTCCCCCTCCCCCTCCCCCCCCCCCCCCCCCCCCCCCTCCCCCTCCCCCTCCCCCCTCCCCCCCCCCCTCCCCCTCCCCCTCCCCCTCCCCCTCCCCCCCCCCCTCCCCCTCCCCCTCCCCCTCCCCCTCCCCCTCCCCCTCCTTCTCCCCTCCTTCTCCCCTCCTTCTCCCCTCCCCCTCCCCCCTCCCCCCCTCCCCCTCCCCCTCCCCCTCCCCCTCCCCCTCCCCCCCTCCCCCTCCCCCTCCACCTCCTCCTCCCCCTACCCCCTCCTCCTCCCCCTCCCCCTCCCCCTCCCCCTCTTCCTCCCCCTCCCCCTCCCCCTCCCCCTCCCCCTTTCCCCCTCCCCCTCCCCCTTCCCCTCCCCCCCCCTCCCCCTCCCCCTCCCCCTCCCCCTCCCCCTCCCCCTCCCCCTCCCCCTCCCCCCCCCCCTTCCCCCCCCCCCTCCCCCTCCCCCCCCCCCCCCCCCCCCCCTCCCCCTCCCCCTCTCCCTCCCCCTTCCCTCCCCCTCCCCCTTCCCCTCCCCCTCCCCCTTCCCCTCCCCCTCCTTCTCCCCCTCCCCCTCTTCCTCCCCCTCCCCCTCCTTCTCCCCCTCCCCCTCCCCCTCTCCCTCCCCCTCCCCCTCCCCTCCCCCTCCCCTCCCCTCCACCTCCACTTCCCCTCCCCCTCCCCCTCTCCCTTCCCTCCCCCTCGGCCTCCCTGCATCCCCCATCTCTCTCCTCCCTGTTCGTCCCGCTCCCTCGCCTCCATAAAACGCTTTAGCAAGAAGGCCGTAATGAAATGCGAAGGCCGTAATGAAATGCGCTAAAGAAATTTACGGAACAAACCTGCCCGAATTGGTATGCAATGCTTATTGACGCGCGTAGGCTATGTGTTGAAAACGGTAGAATTTGCAAAGTTGCTTTTTTTGTTTAAAACATTGCGCTTTTTCCCAAAAAGCATTCTGCAAACCTGGCCGTGTTGGAACTAAACGTTTTGGTGAAGTTTCGAAAGCAATCAATGAAGAAAGTTCGGAGATCTTTGAAGCCGTGCCAAACGCGGTTGCATTTTTATATATATATAGATTATATATACATACATAAATATATATATATACACAAATACATTGAGGCGAATCTGGACGCTTTGATGTACACATGGCCATTGTTCCGCCCTGTTGAACTCTGCGTCGATGCATGACTTAACCAACGAAATGTTTTCATTTGAACTTCTGTCTTTCAAAGCGATTCTCATTTTCCAAGCCGTCTGCTATGCCGTCGAGCCGCTCTTAACCAAAACTTATGGCAGAACTTACATGAGAACCACAGTAATGTTAGACCATCTAATATATCTATTTGTCTATCTATGTTTTTCTGCTTATCTATGTATCTTTGTATCTATGTGTCAATGTATATATAATTATATATGTATATATGTATTATGTATCTATGTATCCATGTATCTATCTATCTATCTAATCCATCTGTCTGTCCATCTGTCTATCTGTCTATCTATCTCTATGTCTGTCTGTCTGTCTGTCTGTCTGTCTATCTATCTATCTATCTATCTATCTATCTATCTATCTATCTATCTATCTATCTATCTATCTATCTATCTATCCATCCATCCATCCATCCATCCATCCATCCATCCATCTATCTATCTATCTATCTATCTATCTATCTATCTATCTATCTATCTATCTATCTATCTATCTATCTATCTATCTAGCCTAGCCTAGTCTATCTGCTCACTTCCCTTGCTCACGCCTGCATACGCTCACACACATCCGCTAATAATTATTATGCATTATCACCCATGCAATGCATGTCTATAATAATTGCATGTATGTATTTAATATGTATTCATGTGCACGCGCAGGAAGGAACTCTTTTGTTAGCGGATATATTCGATGTGATTGCTGTTCGTGTCCCAGTGTAAAATTAATGTAGGTAATGTTCTGTGTGTGCACTGTGTGTGTGTGTGTGTGCGTGTGTGTGTGTGTGTGTGTGTGTGTGTGTGTGTACGTATGTGAATGTGTGTGTGTGTGTACTATATATGTAGCCTACATGTGTAAATGTGTGTGGGTGTGCGTGCGTGTGCGTGTGTTGTGTGCGCTCGTGTGTGCGTATGTGAATGTGTGTTGGTCTCGTTTAACGCATAGCAATCTCCACGCATCTGCAGTGTTCTGCACGTGATAATTATATTTATATGGCGCCTGTTCAGGTTTCTGATAATATATTCTCGCGATTTTCCGTAAGAAATTGTCTGACCTCGGAGTCCATACTACTTTCCGACGAACTCGATATTTGGTGGCAAAAGCTTCGAGGTCGACATTTCCATTAGCAAAGCGATGGATTGTTGACATATCTACTAACCGAATTGTTCTCCGTCTCTCATTCGAGTAATGGGATGCGATGATGGATAGGAGATGGAATATTGTTCCAGCAGCCGCTGAAACTAAGGAAGTTGAAGTTATTATTATTACTAGACGTGCTGCTGCTGCTGCTGAGCTGTGATCTGTGACTCGCTGTGTGAGTAATGTCCGGTTACGAGCGATAATTTGTGGAGCTGTTCTTGACTATATGAATATTTTGTTTTTTCTCTTTATCTTTCTGGCACTGTCTGTCTCTCTGTCTCTCTGTCTCTGTCTGTTTGCCTGACTGTCTTCTCCCTTGCACTTTCTCTGTCCCTCTATCCCTGTTTCTGTCTATCCGTCTCTTTCTGTCTGTCTCTGTCTGTGTGTTTATCTGTCTGTCTGTCTGTCTGTCTGTCCGTCTGTCTGTCCGTCTCTCCACTGTCTGCATCTTTCTGTCTTCTGCTCTCTTTCTTTTCCTTCTCTCACTCTAGCTCTTTCATTCTGCTTTTAAAGGTGCATGGCGCCAGAATATAGTATTTTTTAATAATATATCAATTTTAATTAATTATCAACTTTACTTATGAGACTGTCAGTTCTAATTTGTGGTTTGCATTGTTCCTCAATATTAGTTTCAGTTTCATTCAAGACATATTTTCTAACCAGGGCATGAAGGAGAGTTAAATATACAAGTTACCCAACACAGAGGATTCATACGCCAGACAAATTCTCGGCAGGGAAAAATCCTGGTAGTCTTGTGGCAGGTCAACGACCATGGCAAAAGTTTTCTTAATTTAGATATTTGTTCTGGTTAGAGGCCAGGTTGTCTTGCCCCGCAGCTGTAGAGTAAAATATACACAGACTGCAAGTCTGCCTCTGCTTTTTATTTCCTATGTCTTTCTTTATTAGATTCATCGGTCTCGTTCGTGCACTTAGTGATTTTACTTCAGTTGCTCGTTCGTTCATTCGTTCACTCGTTCACTCGTTCACTCGTTCACTCGTTCGTTCGTTCGTTCGTTCATTCGTTCATTCACTCGTTCACTCGTTTGTTCGTTCACTCGTTCACTCGTTCATTCGTTCGTTCCTTCATTCTGTTCCTGTCGTTCTGTCAGATGTTCTGTTCTGTGTTCTTCTTCGTCTTCTTCGACCTCCGTGCGCGTGCCCCTAGTGACTTAAGATGTGATGTTGTTATGTAAGCTTATATATACATAAAGAAAAGACAATGCGAAGTAAACAACGGTGAAACAAGACGCATGTAAGGCTTTTATGGGCCTAAGATTTCTGCCTGATTTCGTATGTCTGTTTTTTCTGTATTTATCTGTTCACCATTGGCTTTCCAAGACTACATGTATGTGTGTGTGTGTGTGTGCATGCGTGCGTGCGTGCGTGTGTGTCTATGTCTGTGTATCTTACGTGAGCGTGTGTCTGTGTGGAGGGGTCAGGGCATGTGGCTCTTTGTGTCTTTGTGTCTGTCTGTTTGTGTGAATAGTAGCTGCTCACCACTGGCTTTCCATGACTTTGTGTGTGTAGGCCTATATGTCTCTGGGTGTGTGGCTGTGTGTGTCTATGTATGTGTGTTTGAATGTGGGCATGTGGCTGTGTGTGTCTTCGTATCCGTGTCTCTCTATGGGCTTGTGTGTCACTGTGTGTTTGTGCGTGTGGGAGGGGGTGTTAGTGAGGGCGTGTGTGTTGGCGTGTGTGTGTGGACATGTGGCTGTGTGTGTCTTTGTGCCCGTGTGTCTATATGTCTGCATGTTGGCGTGTGTCTGTCTGTCTGTCTGCCTGCCTACCTACCTGCCTGCCTACCTGCCTGCCTACCTGCCTGTCTGTCTGTCTGTATGTATGTCTGTCTGTCTGTCTGTCTGTCCGTCCTGTTGGCAGCGTCGGTGTCAGCCAACAAAGACATCAACCCTTCTCGTTGATGAGCTGAAGCACGATACGAGGAACCATCCTTCTGTGCAACGCGATGAAACTGTAAACAAACCGAATCAGCAACACATTATACGCTAAACAAACACACTAGCATATTATACACTGTATATATAACTTGTATATACATTGTATATATATATATGTATATATTTATGTTTGTACTGTGTATATGTACATAAATATACGTGTGTGTATATTATGGATATATGTATATATATTATATATATTTTATATATATTATATTATGTCATAGTGACCCTTCTCTGTCTCTATTTCTGTCTCTAATTATTCCTTTCTCCTCCTATGTTACTCGGTATCGTTCATTCAGTTTTTCTAATAATAAAGGAGTGAATTATAAATTAACTGAACACAAAAACACGTGAAACCATATAGCCTATATATATATAATACGACCGAAAAAATGAAGCGAACGTATGGCGGTGACACTTGCGATGCTCGTGTTCCAATAAACACGGTTACTAAATCGCCGTTGTAATCGTGATCTCCCAACTTCTAAAGCGCCACTCAAAGTGGGGCGCGGTGGTGTAGTGAGTATGTTCGTCGCCTTGCAGCTGAAGAGTTGCAGGTTCAAATCCAACTCAAGTCGCCGCGTAGGTACCTTGGGCAAGTCCTTCACTTGCAATAATATTGCTCGGCGCTTCAGTGTGAAACTCTGATGCAGTGTTCGCGCTGAAGTCGGGGGCGCCTCTGAGTAGTGACCTTGAAGGAGCGCTGTGACAAGTGCACATAGAAACAAGGACAAAAGCGAAGCGCACAATGCCAACTTATTCGCGAGCGCTCAGATGAAAAATGGTCGTTTTTTCTTTCGTTTTGCTCAGCATCACGTAATACGGCGCTGCATAATTCACTTAGTCGTGCGATGTCGTTGACTAGGCAACCAGCGGGACAATCATGCGACGCATTGAGGTGTACGCGCCGGACAATGGCATCGGCCACACCCACCCACGGACGGACGGATGGCTTCGAGAGTATAATGGCTTCGAGAGTATATGACTTCGAGAGTATATGGCTTTGAGAGTATATGACTTTGAGAGTATATAGCTTCGAGAGTAAATGGCTTCGAGAGTATATTCTGGCTTCGAGGGTATTATCTGCAATCGCTTATTGGATTAGGGTGACGTGTGAGAGCATTTTGATGGCGGGGTCTTTAGAGAAATGAGATAGAGAGATGGGAGGAGGAATTCGATTTGATTGGATGCAGGCTTATTGCGTCCTGGGTATGGACACTCCCCCAGTCCCTGTACCCACTCAGAAGAGATGGCAGCAGGGCTGTAGTCGAGGGTATACGAGGGTGGGCCTTTAGGCTAAAGAATGCTCTCACCTCGCAAAATATTTGTGTTTAGTAGGCTTATAATACGAGAGAATGACATGTAGACAGCTCTAGACACTATCAATATGCTGTCGTTTGTGGTCCTGTGTGCCTGTTTTGGACTTTGAAAGGAGAGCCCTCTTTTCAGGGGCTTCCAGGGACGTTGATGTTTGTCTGTATGTGCACTTGTTATAGCGACCCTTTATTTTTTGCTACTCCGAAACGCTCCCGACTACTGTAACAGTGTGGACACTGCAACGGAGTTTTACGCCGAAGCGCTGAACAATTGCGAGTGAAGGACTTGCCCCAGGTCACTATACTCGGCGACTTGAGGTGGATTGGAACCTGCAACCCTCCGGCTGCAAGGCAACGAACATACCCACTACACTACCGCATACCACCGTCCACCGCGCCCCACAAATGATACCATTTTCAGTGTTGAATTTAGACATCTCTGGAGGGAGTACCAGGAATGACATATCCTCCCCCGAAAAATTTGAGACGTGTTGTTTACATTGTGTATGCTATCATTCCTGCCCCCTACAGATAAATTCGATAGCGAAACATTGATGTACTAAACAGGTCATCAGATTTCAAAGTAGGCCTATAGAATTCATCGGATATTTTGACTAAGCAAGATCGTCAGAAAAATTGCCGCTCAATGAGTTTCGTCAGTGTCTGGCCGACCCCCCCCCCAACAAAAATTTCAACTAACCCTACTCCAATGCAGGTTGGTGTAGTTTTTACCCACCCGCGATCCCAGTGAACTCGGTTACAATGAGTACAGATTAATGAATTCAATCGTTCATCATAGCTTTACACCCTCGTTATTTTAATCTCTTAATAGTCATCTTCCAGTCTATCATGAGCCGTATTAGTCGACTATAACGCTAAATCCTCCCTGAAGTTATTAGGCCTACACTCTTCATCCTTTGATCACCTATGCGGATACTGAGCTCTTTACGGCTGCCCTGGTGGATGGGGGATTGGGGGGGCTTGTACCACATGAACTGGCTCCCATGCACCGGTCAAACTCACCTTCTATACCACCTGCGTCCACCAGGGCCGGATTAAGAAATGTGGGGGCCCTGAAGTCTCGCCACCA
>CAMAOG010000347.1:0-7500 GCA_945859605.1 Lumbricus rubellus | reverse complement strand
CATAGTTATGATTAATATATAGGCCTAACCAAATACTGTCATAGCATATGATGACGTCACTTTGATGTATCCCTCTCAAACTGTATACGAGTCACTGATAACTTTTGTATTGTATTGTATTTATAAATTTATAAAGCGCCTCTCACAGTGCACACCAATCAGAGGCGCTCCCAGTACGTTACACCAAAAGAGAGAAAAATGGTCTTGAGAAGTTGAGGTAATTGACCCACCAGTTAATATGGAGGAACGCGTTGAAGGAGGAAGCTGGTTACATAATGACGGGCCAATGAAAACTGTTGTGGAGGAAATGTGAGAGACTTTCGATGATATAGAGAAGAATTAAGACACATGCAGGGTTACGTGGATAATCACCAATACAAGGAAGCCTAACCATGGGCGGTGGGCGGAGTTTATCAGGGGCTAAGAGGAGGGGCCATGGGCGCCCGCAGAAATTTTCGCAGGAGGGGGCAAAACACGATGGTCAACGTTAAAAAAAATTTAGCAGAAGGACAACAAATGCAAAGCGGGAAGTTAAGAACATGCATGGGTATTTTTCACAGAGGTTTTTTGATGTAAATTTTTCAGTTTCACTTTTTAAAATTTCTAATATGTATTGCTTCTTTTTGCAAGGAAATTTGTTTAAAAATCAAAAAGTATTAGTTAAAAGTAGGCTTTTAAATTCTCAAATATGAAGAAATTTGTTTTAAACCCCAAAAGTAGTAGTGAGAAAAATAGGCTTCAATTTTCCAGGGGGCCAAGTGCCCCCCTTGCCCCTATGTGCGGGCGCCCATGGGAGGGGCTAAGCTCCCAAGAAGGTCCAGAGTCATATTTTTACCATAAAATGGTATCCTTTCCCGGGCTTACCCCCCCCCCCCCCCTGAAGGCCCAGACTCGAAAATATATGCTGGGGGAAAAAAATTTACGAACCGAAACTTCAATCTCATGACTAAAAAAGGTAAATTTTTTGGCGGAGAAAATAGTATGGTTTTATAAGATTTCGACCTCATGACTAAAAAAAGGTCATCAACTTTTTTGGGGCCGAGGATAAAAAAAATTCGGCGCCGCTCGCTCTGAACTAAGTTTCCGCCCCAACCTAAGTCCAAGTTTTTAGCCCCCCCCCACCCCCAGAACGGAAACCAAACTCCGCCCATGATGTCAGTGCGTGAGTCGTGAGCTCGTGACAATTGTCCTGTTTACTTCTTATGTGCTGTAAAGTATAAGAAATTATGTTTCGGGTTTTTGTACATGTATGTCTGCTTGGCTTCTTAAAATTGTAAGGGGCCCCGTCATTCGATCAGCACAGGGCCCCCAAAACTGTAGATGACAGTAGATCCGGGCCTGGGAAACGTGAGATTTTTAAAGCCTGACTAGACTGTTTATAAATTTATACGCTAAACAATACACCATGGCATTCAAGATTTAGTCTAGTTTTGTACAAAAAAAATATGTGAATCCGTAGCCTCTCCAAGTTCAATGCCCCTATTTTGTCCCCCCCCCCCCACCCCACTTCCTGGAAAATATTGCCTCTGGCCCAGCGCTGAAAAATGCTTGACACTCCTTTCGTGCTCTAACGCGTCTTCTCTACAACACAGGTGGAAATATTGGTTGCGCTGTCATTGGCAAAATGTTTTTAGCTACACTCGACCGTGTAGTCATCTATCAGGCCGGACACTGGAGAGTAATTACCTGCCGACCTCGATTAGCCAATGAGTTGATGAGAAACCTGCAAGGGAAGAAGAGGGGGTCTTTATGCACGCGGTTCATACATAGGCCTATGTACTAGTTCATGGACGATCCCGATATACGGACGATTGACTGGCTGACGGGAAAATAGAGATGTCCTCAGAGAAATAGAACGCCATGCAATAACGCTTGTATACAAAAATATATTTATAGGGTATATACAATCATGTACATTTAGGCGCCCTTGTAACGGCATAGCTGTGTTACGGCGCCATAGAAATCGTCATTGTTATTATTATACGCTATAGGCCTACACATATAAATACATCACACATGCACACATGCATGTATATATATACATGTATATTATACGCATTAACTGCTCACACACGAATACACAAGTCATGATTATACACGCATATAGGCTACATAAATACGCGCGTAGCCTACATAACTACAAAAGTCATGTATGTACAATGTACATAATAATTCATATATTGTGTACGGACAGACATACTGACATGAGACCTTGACGAATAGGGTCATTCCAGATAGGCCTAAATCTGCTTTTATGGTCAGTGTTGAAGTTCCGAGGGATCATGTTTACCTCGGGGCATAAAAAGTATTAAGAAATAAACAAATAAAATAAAATTTATAATAAAAAATAAAATAAAATAAAAATTATAGTAAATAACATTTGAATAAAATAATAATAGTAATAATCATAATAACATTTCTGACTTATTTTAGGTAATATACGTCGCGGAAATAATAATAATAATCAGAAGACTCAGAAAAAGCCGCAGCACTGGCGAGACCAAAGAGAGAAAGGCTCGGTACATAATGACTTAAAAACCAACCACAGCATTGTTTTCGGTCGTTTGATGTTAGTAGTGTAGATAGGAGAGAGCTGAATCGGTTAAGTATTATTACTAACTAGTAATCAATTAGTAATTAGTTAGCTATTATTAATAATTAGTTAAGGTAATTAGTTAAGGTAATTAATTAGCCTATTATAGTAATTAGACCATATTAATTATAATAATTAGGACAATTAGTAATTAGTATAGTAATTAGTATACTAATTAGGTAATTATATTAGTAATAGTAATTAATTAAACCTAACTAGCAGCGGTACAGGGCCCCGCGCGCCATCGGTATTGCGTCATCAGTAATGCGTCATCGGTAGCGGCGCTGGGAAATGCTAATGCCTAACCATATATTATTATACTAATAAAGTATTACTGGTCTGGAAAAGTGTTTCAGGAAAACAGCCAGGTCTAGGAAATAATGCAACAGCAAACCCATAATTATTGTTTTCATTTACGCCCTTTGATGATGAATAACATTTCTTTGATCTGTTATTATGGTTGGGTCTCCCTTACAGGCAAACCAACATTCCTGTCTGTCTGTCTGTCTGTCTACCTGCCGGTCTGTCTGTCTAACCGTCTGTCTGTCTGTCTGTCTGTCTGTATGTCTGCCTGTCTGTCTGTCTATCTGTCTGTCTCTTGTATTGTATACGGCGCACGTCAAAATAATTACACACGATAGGATGTCGCACGCATCAAAGAGGCGGCCGGCAGACGAGTCAGTCAAACACATAACAACAAACATCTGTCAAACATAACGGTCTTCCGTCCCGCGCCGGGCACTGGTCGAGTGGCCTATTGAACTCATCAATCGCCTAATGCAAAGACGACTGTCTGAACACACACCCTTTGATCGCACACATCTGTGTATGCGTCACTTGAACAGCAACACACAAAAGCTTTTATCACAGACAACATTCCTCTACGAATATTCGCATTTGCATCGAAAACTTCTCTCTTTCATATCAAAGACCACGCAACAATTTCTGAATTAATTTCATTGCAAGGTATAATAGGAGCATGTCGTTTCTTTCATTATCTTATTCTTTCGCTCATCTCTTATACCAATCATTAACTTTGAAAATGAACTCATAGGTCTGCCACTTCTTTCTTTCTTTAGTGTCCAAATGCGTACTGTCATAGAAGAACGGAATTGTATTCGAAAATTCTAAATGTATTTCATAAGTAGGGTAGGTATGGTCGTTACGAAACATTCAGGTGTTTACCATTTTCTGCGTTGTTTTGCCCATCTAACCTCGCCCTCCAACCCTCCAACCCACCCATCCACACAGGCAAATCTGCATTATATGTATAAGAATCTACTAAACAGGAAGCTGCGAACCCTAACAACAAGTCAGCCGGTAAGCGAGAAACCCTAAGTATGACATCTCTCTCCCTCCACAACCTTCAACCTCGCCCTCCATTCCACCCTTCCCAGCCAAAATTATACATTTTACGCCTAAGCGCTAGCCAACCAAGAAGCGAGAAACCTAGAAACCGACCAATAAGAAGTCGAGAACCTCTAGGGGCGGCCTCTCTCCCACTCTATAGCATTCCACCTCACCCTTCAACCCACCATTCCAAGCCTCTGCGCACAAATTTATCTTATACGACTAAGAACTGACCAATCAGAAAGCGGCAAATCATAGCGACGAGCGAATGAGAAGGCGAGAATTTCTGTGTATATCTTACAAATATATCAATTATCCACCATTTTATTCGAAAATACTCATAAATCAGACATTTATACATTTAAATTAACCAAAAGTGTAACATATATTCATTATTTCATACAAAATTATTCAAAAATATAGTAGCCACCAACAATTTTCTTCATCTTTTCGTATTCATATAAGTCCAAACACAGTATGAACTTCCAACAGGGCATTACAAACATAGTCACAGACATCCTTTCTTGTGCAGCTAAGACCAAATAATACAAACTCACTCACCCTTCCATTCCCAATATGGCGTCTTTTCCAACATTCATGTACAGTCAAACACGAAAACCGAAGAATCACTCAACCCGCCATTCCCAATATGCCATCCTTTACACATTTCTTATACAGTCAAACACGAAAACCGAAGAATCACTCAACCCGCCATTCCCAATATGGCATCCTTCACACATTTCTTATACAGACAAGCCCAAAAACCGAAGAATCACTCAGCCTTACATTCTCAATATGGCGACCTTTCTTCATTTCTTATACAGACAAGCCCAAAAACCGAAGAATCACTCAACCTTCCATTCCCAATATGGCGACCTTTCCACATTTCTTATACAGACAAGTCCAAAAACCGAAGAATCACTCAACCTTCCATTCCCAATATGGCGTCCTTTCTAACTTTCACACACGCTCAAACTCAAAAACCGAAGAATCACTCAACCTTCCATTCCCAATATGGCGACCTTTCCTCATTTCTTATACGACCAAGTCCAAAAACCAAAGAATCACTCAACCTTCCATTCCCAATATGGCAGCCTTTCCAACTTTCAAGCATGTTCAAACATGAAAACCGAAGCATCGCTCAACCTTCCATTCCCAATATGGTGACCTTTCCAACTTTCACGTATGCTCACATTCAAAAACCGAAAAATCACTCGACCTTACATTCCCAATATGAGTACTTTACCAATTTTCCAGCATAATCAAACGCAAAAACTCAAGAAGAACTCAACCTTCCTTTCCTCATATGGAAACTTCCCCAACTTTCACACTTAGGCAAACGCAAAAACCGAAGAAGTGCTCAACCTTCCTTTCCCAATATTGTAACCTTTAGCAATCATCTGCTCCCAAGGTGGCGCCAGCACAACCTTTCCTGTACAGACATGCTCAAATAAGGAACATACAGACAATTTTTCACACACGCTAAGTCCAAATAACACAAATACACACAACTTTCCAGTCGCTAGGTGGAACATCGGCATATTTTCACACACACACACACACACACACACACACATTCTCAAAGCCCATGGAAACTTTCGGTCTTCTATCCCCAAGAAATTTCTTACGCATATAGGAACAGACAAGAAACTCATATAACTTTCCAACTCCAAAGATGGCGCAGAAGCTGACTTTCTTGTGCATGTAAGAGTACAAACCACAGAATTGTCACACATTTCTTTCAACAAGTGGCGCTTATTCTTGAATTTTGACATATTACATATCAAATATACGAAATTCACAAGCATATATTCAACAACACATACATTTTCAATATGCGTGCGAACGAGTGGAAGCGACATAGCACGAGAGCAGAACGCGTAGCCTAAAGCACATAGAGACATGAGCGCTACAATTTCTAAGATACGTGCATATACTTAGGGTGAATTTTCTAACTTAGGGTATCAACTTTACATGCAACGGTGAAGAATGTAAGTTGTGTAAGGCAAACACAGGAGATGTATGGCGACAAGGCGGTACGAATTGATAATTAGCAAGGTAAAATTATAAATATGTTAGATGTGCGAGCGAGCAGAACTTGAACTTTTCAATGTAAGACACGAACTTTTACCATTGCACGAAGTCAAACTTGTAATTTACGAAGCATAAAATCAGAAAATGTATGTAGAATGTGTTAAGTTGGAGAAATATGGAGTGGGCGAAGCGCATATTCTTAAATTTGTGGAAACAATGTCGTACATTATTTGCAACATGACAACAATTTTGGTAAATTACGAACTTAGACAGCGAAGAAATACAACTTAGGGTTACAAACAGCAAATTGCAAGACTTTTAAGGGTTGAGTGTGTTCAGTTGGTGAAGTAAAGGGGTGGGGAGGATGTGCCATTCTTAAGGTTTGGACAAACAAAGGTGTTCAATATATGTAACATGTCACCAATTTTGACAAAATACGAAAATTAACACACAAAGAAACACGAATTAGGGTTACGAGCGGCGAACCGCAAGTCGTATAGGGTTAACAGATGCGCACAACTTAGCAGAAATCTACATTCGTCAACTCTGAAAACGCTAAGTCCGAAATTTTCACCGTTCAAAGTCGACCGGCAACTCCTTCGAGCGGTGCGGTGGTGGCGGCGGCGGGCGACTCATCCCACACGGACGACCTCGGACCCTGCGGCGTGGCGACGACGAGGTACGCTTTCCCAATCGATCCTGCTTTGACTCGTATGAATTTAAAGACTCATGCGTATTGTGGGTGAAGGACATTTTTTGAAAGAGCTGTGTCGGAGCGTATTCGGCTTTAACTTCTACGTGCCAAAGTCTGATCTAATTGGGAAAGCGTGCCACATCGTCAGCCTCGCCGCTGGGTCCGTGGTCGTCCGTGAGGGAAGGGGCGCCCGCCACCGCCGCCACCGCTGCGCACGAAGGTGCTGCCGGACGACTTTGAACGGTGAAAATTTCGGACTTAGCGTTTTCAGAGTTGACGGGTGCAGATTTCTGCTAAGTTGTGCGCATCTGTTAATCCTATACGACTTGCGGTTCGCCGCTCGTAACCCTAATTCGTGTTTCTTTGTGTGTTAATTTTCGTATTTTGTCAAAATTGGTGACATGTTACATATATTGAACACCTTTGTTTGTCCAAACCTTAAGAATGGCACATCCTCCCCACCCCTTTACTTCACCAACTGAACACACTCAACCCTTAAAAGTCTTGCAATTTGCTGTTTGTAACCCTAAGTTGTATTTCTTCGCTGTCTAAGTTCGTAATTTACCAAAATTGTTGTCATGTTGCAAATAATGTACGACATTGTTTCCACAAATTTAAGAATATGCGCTTCGCCCACTCCATATTTCTCCAACTTAACACATTCTACATACATTTTCTGATTTTATGCTTCGTAAATTACAAGTTTGACTTCGTGCAATGGTAAAAGTTCGTGTCTTACATTGAAAAGTTCAAGTTCTGCTCGCTCGCACATCTAACATATTTATAATTTTACCTTGCTAATTATCAATTCGTACCGCCTTGTCGCCAT
>CAMAOG010000346.1:0-44121 GCA_945859605.1 Lumbricus rubellus | reverse complement strand
GCCATCATATGTAAATATGAATTGTCTATAAGCCTGTAAAAATTTCATTTCGAAATTCTTACTTTTGGTCAAGATATTGGCAAAATTCTTAGGGGGGTCTTTTTTTTGGCGCACCCTGTATATATATATAATCTTCGTTTAATTGAGACAAATCTTGGTTACACACCGCACCCAGTAACATGTCAATGCATTTTAAAAATAAACAACAAAAGTAATGTGAAGATAACAATGTCATTAATGGGCGACAAAGAGAACCCTCGGAATAAAGTTTCCTTTTTTATATGTATATTCTGAACGGTTTCTTAGGAGAGCGTTTGTCTAGGCTGTAGTCGAGGGTAAACGCTACTCGCCTCACAAATCTTTGTGTTCAGTTTACGGGGAATTGACCTGCAGACAGGCCTAGGCAACTGTAGCGTGTACCAACCTCTAATTTTGCCACTGCAACCCTGTCTATAGACGCCGGACTCATTATTCCAACGGCAATTAATAATTATTAATAATATTTAATATTTTAGCAGAGCGTGACGTTAAGTAGAAATTTATAATTGCGATGTGATTCTTTAGAATCAAACGCGAGGCGAAGTTTGTGATGAAAGTGGTGAAGCGTAATTGTGAGCTTTTTGCGGTTGTGTAGCTGCTACTGATCTTAATAATTTTTGTTGCAGTTTCCAATATATTACTTTGACTCGCTGTATGGTGAAACAAAATATATCATGGTTTCTGTACAACAATTATAAGGCTAATGAATGTGATATTTCTCAATATTACAATTCATAAACGTGCTTCAATTGCAATGTCAAAATCGTCAAAAGAAATTAAATGCGAAACTGACATTTATAATAGCATTCACTCCATTCAGTGTATATATTATAGGCCTATATATAATTAATTATATATATGCTACCTCAATGCCGGCCCAGTAGCTGTTTGTGCTCTCCCGTGCTAGGCTACGTGCAGTACCCGTGGCATTCAACCAGAACGAAAAGACGCGACAGCTTATCTATAAGCACACAAAAAATAATATTTCGTTTACTCAAGAAATTTAAGTTGACATACTGCAACTTATTATATGGGGAAGGTAATGAAAAATGGGCAGAACTATCTGATGGTCTACTCCAAAATTCTTGGGTAGAAAATGAGTCTTTACTGGTTTTTCGAGCTACCTCTTTGAACAGCCCGAAAGAGTAGGCCGACAAGAGGGGAAGTTAATGTTATCCTTATGGGCAAATGAAAGTCATGTGGTCTGAAGCGCAGAGCATACACTGTATACAGTGTATAGTCTACGAACAATAGGTGCAAACCGCCTCGGAGCACGTGGTTTAAGTTACGAGTGACCATTGCAAATGTATCCGGAGCAAGAGCACGAGGAAGGCTGAGGATAGGATGGGTTGTCAACATCGGAGCTTGGATGGAAACATCTTTCGATCGGACTCTGACGGAGACAAGAGACAGGAGGAGATGGAGAAAACTTGTTCATGAAGCGACCAACCCTCGGATCGAGAATGGTTGACGACAAGACAAGACTAGACCCTTGCAAGTAGCTATACCGTAACCAGACTAAGCTCATAATTATAATTACAGGCTCACAGCAGTGGCAGCATTTATGGTGCAGAAAAACCGCTCTACGTAATCGTTTTGTCACGTAGCCCATAGTGGTGTTCATTTTCTTCTCGGTTTTTGAGTCGGTAGCCTACGTAGCAACATGTAGCCTACGTACTGCAGGGATGAAGATTGTTCGTAGACTATAATTTTTATTGGAAACTGGTTCACGGAAGTGACTGAACTATATTTCATAGGATTGCGAGACCAGGTTCGGGAAAGACACTTAAAGGTTCATAACATAATTATTATTTCAATATACCAAAGAGATGCGATTTAAGGATGCAGTGACATCGGGCAGAGCTCAAATTTCATGAAGATGTTTAAATCATGTCAGCTCAATTATATCCGGAAACGGAAGTAGATGTAGTTGGACACCTCGCCACTAGGGATACTATGTAGGATACAGTATCACAAGTCTAAACAAGCGCATCCTGCGACTTCTTATTTTACTCCCAGTTGAAGCCTGTAGTGAAATTGCAATGCTTGATGACTGAGAAACTAAGTCTTGTAGTCTAAGTAGTCTGCTTACAGGACTTGGTTTCTCTTTCAAGCGAAAGCGTTAACTATAATTGTCAAAATCAGACGAGTGAGCGAAAATAAGAAGTCCGAAAATGATTGGAGGCAAGCTTAAAGATGATGGTCTTCAGTTTAAGATAAATAACTTGCCTTAATTTGCATGTAAATCAGTAACTGATCCGGTTGTAGGCCTACAAGGTCAACGGGCGGAAGTAGGCCCACATGGTAGCGTAAGGCAGCAGTTGACTTAGGCCCTATGAACGCATTGGTACGAAGTGAGACAACAAAATAATTAGATCGAAAATAGACGAAAAAAATAGATGGAGTAAAAATGAAACAAGGATCTAGCGTTACCCATTTCCCAATCAGTTTGTGGTTGAGATATTTCTCGTGTAGCGTTGCCTTCGTATCCGGGAACTGAACCACGACCGAGGGAACCGATGATGCTGGTTCTCCGTCGAATAGGAAGGTGACATTGAACGCCACCTGCACTTCCGATTGGTTGGTTTTCTTGATTGGAATGGCGCAATAGAACTCAATCCAGCGACGATTGATAACAACAGGACCATCCAACCTTGGAATATCAAATGCTGGAGCAACGTCTGAAAAACAATATGCATCTACGTTTTATTTGAGCGCATTTTAATGCAGGCTTTCAAAACACGTCAGGGTGAGAATTATTGTCGGGGATTGGAAGATTTTGACAACCCCAGTATTTCTTAGAACCCATAGTAAAGTCTGTTTCTCACACTCCAATTCCAAGTGGGTAAAAACAAACCGGAGTTATTTTCCTACAATTCTGCACTGAAACACGATGTTTACTACTTTGCTTTGTGGAATTCCATTTAACCCTCCAGATGAACTGCAACAGGCCCACCACATGAGCTTAATTTACTTAAGAATATTCAAAACAATTATTATGACTGAAAAATTCATGTAGCCATAAACAACAACGGATATAATTATATCTCTTTGGGTTCATTTGCGCCTGAGAAGTATTTTGACCAAGATCGGTTAGACCGTTAGACATTCTCCATCTCGGTTAGAAATTATAAGTTCTAGGTCTACGTTTGTCTCTCCAAATTTGATGGACTTTTATTTAAACGCGATATTCTGGATATTAGGTTGAAACTTACCAAGACAACTATCTGTTTTGACGTCAAACTGCTGATGAGCTGCGCACTTTCCTGAAAATTTCAATCAATAAAATGTAGGTAAGAAAATAAAAAATATGTTTAAAGTCATATTATATAATTATACATGTAATATCATAGGACTAGGCCTACTTAAACTTTAGTCTTACACTTACGACGATGATAATATCATGATTAAGCTGATAATTAATGCACAATAATAATTATATTAATAACGACTCTAAAGGGATTTATAAGGACCGTCGTGAGGTTAATAGTTGCTGCCGTTTGACTTTTTGCGTCAGCATCTTGAACTTCCTGGCTTAGCTGATCCTTGTGAGTGACCATATCTTGACCTGCATAATGATCATCTGCTCGTTGTATTATTTTCGACATTAAACCGGATGTTTTATTGTATTGTGTTTTTAGACTTCTATTATAATTGTGTGAAATTTTAAAAAATTCAAAATAGAAAATCGGTGGATCAATCTTAAAGAAATTTTAATGCGCGAAAGGCGTGTCAGACATCTCCTTTGGCATAGTCTGTTATCACTGAAACGATTTAGGCATAGGCCTACGTCGTACAGGCAGACGAACTTATAGACCTAAGCTTACTCAAACTATGGATCTATGCTGCGCGATCTTCTGAAAACATCAAATTACTCATCCATATATATGTACATGTATGTATGTGTATATATATATATATATATGCCGATACCTGTTTCCGTTTCGCAGTTGCTTCCGGCTTCTGTAGATATAGTGGCGCTATCTGTGCGATACATCCATCTGCCTTTAACTCTGACGTTTGTATTTTGTGCTATTTGTAGAATGCTAGGCTGCCTTGCACCGGGAAGAGCGAAGAAATTCACGTAATCGCCAGCATTGTAACCGACCTAGGAAATATACACAGAAATGTTACCGTAGTCAGCCTACTGGACGAAATGTCATGCTTTAAAACGAAACATGTAGGCCTAATCAAAAGACAAGCTTTTAAAAATTCTTCGCTCCTCGTCAAGTTTCAACTTCTATATAATTACGCCATTCTTCTCTTCGCTGTGCTTTTATTTTCAGTTCGTTGTAGGCCCATCCGTCAGTAATCATCCATCCCAGCATCATATGTCTCGGTCTTCCTCTCTTTCTCTTTCCATAGAATCTCCCTTCAAACAAGCATTGAGATAAGCATTGAGATATATTTCAAACATTTAAGTGAATTTCAAATGCTGTGACAAACTTGCTGCCAAGACATCTTCAGTAAATGTCGAATTGCAGTCACAAGAACTTCCCCAATCCCGAGTCTATTATTCAACATGGCGAAAATGTAATCGTAGCCTAATCGTAATCTACAAATTTTGTAGATTACGATTATTAGCAAATTAGCATCTGCAAACTAAATTTAATTTCTAAAGCGCTACCTGAAAGCCACGCGCGGGGCACCAGCTTATTCACGAGCGCTGCGCTGAGTCAAAAGGGTTGTCCGTAAGAGTAGACCGAGGTTGTCCGGGTCGAGTTATAGCTACCATATAGGATCAAAGGCGAAAGCAGACTTTTCAATAAGCGGGTTCGACATCTCAATATAGGTCAGGTCAGTTCTGGGACGGAAGTGAGTCGTGACCTCTATGACCTATTAAGGCCACTGCTAACGACGGTCGATACCGGAAGACTGCAGTCGTTGTTGCGTTAAACATGGAGATTGTTGATGGTTTCATCGATCTAAACAACATAGATATCGATGAATGGTGTAGACTGTAGAGGATTTAAAGCGTTTGGAACGTTGATGCATTAAGAAAATTTTGCCGCAATCGTGGGTAAAAAATTATGCAATATAAAATTAAAATGAATAAAACGTTGACGGCTTTGGCGTATGCTACATAGGCATATAGTTAGGCTATAGCCAGAACTATTACAGCAGATAGGCTAATTTTTTTGTGAATTGACAACTAGTCTTTTAAAACTAATCATAAATATTTAGGCAGTAGGCCTATTTCTTTGACGATTTCTTGGGAGAGCGGGAATGCATGTAGCGTTTGGGGTGTCAGCAGCGCATAGCTGTTAGTCTGGTACAACATAATATAATACATAGCCTACTACTGACTCTGAAACCGGTTTTCCATGCAGCCTGCACAACGAGTTTCCTTTCCGTCCTGTATGCCTCTTTCAAGCCGACGGTTAAAGACCGTTTCATTGTGTCGCGTTCTTGTATTGTCCAGTCGTGATTACCTCTTAAAGGTTTTATGAAGCTGCGCTATATAAGTAACTTAAAATAAGCACTTAAATTACAGTCACAAATACTGATGCATAAATATCATGTAGCCTACTTGTGCATCTGTAAATCCGCTAGAATACGCCTCCTTTGACCAACCTAACCATCCGTAGTTGAACATCGTAATCGAATGCTTTTCGTCTGTTATCAACACCACTTGGAAGCTGTTTATCTGAAAAGAACGAGACACAATTCAATTTCAAAACCATTGCTTGCTAAATTACAAATACACGTATGGAAAATGTAACAATAATATAAAATAATTGATGCGTTTTCGGCCTAAGGATATTAAGTGGTAATTATATATCTACTCAAAGCGATTTCTATCAGTCTTACCGGCGTGGCTCTATTTCCTCCGTTGTAGGTGACATTGTGCCACGTTCCAATGAAGATCCATTTGGCTGTGAAGAAACAAAGTCCTTTCGACGAGAAAGCCTTGCGCACGTCTTGCGTCGCTCGATTCAACAGAATTGCGTCTTTTCGGAAATAAATGTAAATTGTTTATGTAATTACATAAACAGAATGTGGAATGTGGAAACTTCAAGAATTCAGGAGCAACTTAAAAGAAATAAAGGCTACAGGTCATGTACAATTGACATGACATTTGAAGTCAGTGCAGCATTTAGGTAGGCCTAGCACGTTGGTATCTAGACTCAGTGCTAGACTATAATTACGATACAGTTTTAGCCCATCATTAAATGAACATCTGCAAACTACTACTGCAAGTAGGCCTAGGCTATATGAAACTACTAAAATGTCTTTATTCACAAATAAGTGATTTGGGGCAAACTTTGATATGAGAAAATAACAGGGTCTATACGAGGCCCTATAATAGGCCTAAGCTCGACACACAACAATTCACTGATGTAAAGATTCATAATAATGTTATTATTGATAGCAATAATACTACTACTACTAATAATTTTAATAATAATTTTATTAATTATTATAATACTATTATTATTATTGTTATTATTTTCATCACTATTATTGTAATAGTAATGAAAATAATAACAATATTATTATTATTATTATTATTATTATTATTATTATTATTATTATTAAAATAATAATATTATTATTATTATAATTTTTTTTTTTTTTTGCCCTGAGGTACTTCATTCCCCCAGGGACTTATGGACTATTATTATATGAAGAGTGTATGTCTTATTATTGCTATCAATAATATCATTATTATGAAAATATCATTGTTATCATCATCATCATCATCATCATCATCATCATCATCATCATCGTCGTCGTCGTCATCATCATCATCATCATAATCGTCGTCGTCGTCATCGTCATCATCATCATCATCATTATTATTTTAATTTTTAATTTTATATAAACACACATTTATTCTCTTCAACAAATACTAACAAATACTAACAATAATAATAATAATAATAATAATAATAATAATAATATCAATCTATACCAGTTTGGGCGGACTGGGCATTCGAAGGGCGTCCTCGCTGGCACTTCCCGCTTTTTTAGCATCGGCCGCAGGCACCTTCGAGCTCCAGTCCAGCATCCTCAGCGCGCTAGACAGTCAACCGGATACGCATTTCACTAACCTATCCACGCTCTGGCAATCAACTACCGGGTTGTCGCTGGAAGAGTACTCTCCATCGAACATACAATTGAAATGGGACACCCCGATTCTACACAAAGAGCTCTCTGATCTACTCCTGTCAACCACAGAGCAGAGCGAACAGGCGCGCCTGAAAGCCGTGTCCTTTCAACACGCTAGCGACTGGCTACATTGCCTGCCAATCACATCCTGCGGCCTCAGGCTCAGTGATGAGGCAATCAGAGTGGCGGTTGGACTTCGTCTTGGGGCCAGCATTTGTCAACCACACGTCTGCGAGTGTGGCACGCTGATCACCGCTAGAGGAACACACGGCCTCTCCTGTGCTCTGGGTTTTGGTCGTGTCGCCAGACACGCTGCTATCAACGATTGTATCCACCGTAGCCTCATCAGAGCCGGCTTTCCAGCGGTCAAAGAACCACGGGACATGCTACGCTCGGACGGGAGGAGACCGGATGGCACCACCCTTATCCCATGGAAAGCGGGACGCTGCCTAGTATGGGATGTCACCGTGGTCGACACCTTAGCACCTTCCTATCTGCCGTCAACGGCTGTCACGGCTGGAGCAGCAGCAGAAATCGCAGATACCAGAAAGGAGAAAAAATATCTGTCAATAACAACCTCACATGACTTCATTCCGCTGGCCCTGGAGACACTAGGTCCCATCAATTTTAGGGGAATTGATATGTTAATCGATTTAGGTCGGCACTTGTCACGGGCGTCTGACGATCCGAGGGAGACGTCGTTCCTATTCCAACGACTGTCAGTACTTATTCAGCGTTTTAACGCTGTGGCCTTCACGGGTTCTTTCGCTAACAGTATGCCCGATTTGGGAGAGGGAGGCTATAAATTTGCATAGTAACCTTTTGTAACATGACGAATAATAATAATAATAATAATAATAATAATAATAATAATAATAATAATAATAATAATAATATTAATAATAAGAAGAAGAATAATAATAATAATCATAATATCAATAATAATAATAATAATAATAATAGTAATAATAATAATTATTATTATTATTTTTTTTATTATTATTATTGATTATTAACTATTATGCGTTACAACCGCTTGAGACCTCTGCCCCTTTCTAAAAATTATAATTGGATCTGCATTTAGACAGTTTCGTTGGGTAAAGTGATTCATTATTAGGTCTAAGCTTATACTCTATTATAGTTTGCGTAAAAATGTAAGTTGACCAAATTCCAGACGCAACTTTCATAGAAAGAAAAATGGAGCTTCAGCCTTCATGTCTACATTCCATGGACAATAATATCAAAGGTAGGAACATAGAAAATAAAGTCTATGCATAAGAACAGCGTGAGAAGTAGCCTACCCATAAAATTGAGATCGTTTATAATCATCCAGCGCACAACATTGACTGCCATCTGAGCTGGATGCAAGCTAATGATAATGATATTATATTAAAAGGACTAAGTTATCATGGTAAACGTATTCATTAGTGTTCAAGGTTTAGCTTCGATTACTGGAAATCATGCTTAGCTTGCCTCTCGATTGTCTGTAGTAGATTCGTCCATCATTATTTATCGTGTGGATGTTTGACCAAAAGATACTTATCATCGGAGTTGAAATGGGAAACGGCTGTGTTGTGTAGTCATTCCATCGCTGACGAAACGTTATCACGCCAATGGAATTCACCTGCAAATGCAATCAAAGGCGAACCGATGTCGATACTGTAGGTTACGACGCGCCAGAAACTAAGCCAACTATAGTATCGGCCATAATGATCGCGGCAAATAGCGTACCTGGGTTTCATTGGTGTATTGAATTCAAATTGACAAGGATACAACTTCATCATAGAGTAAACAAAAACGGTTAAACTTCTTCATAGAATAGGCCTACAAACGGTATTTTTTCTTGAAAAGTGTCTGTCCTTACTTCATGCATCAGGAAGGAAGTCAGCAATCTCGGAAATTATCTATTATGGAAGGCTACTGTGTAGGCTAAATAGACCTAGATATGAAATGCTCTAATTTTAGGCTACTCAATAGGCCCTACTCATCATTTTATCAGCTCTCCCGAAGCGCTGCACGAGAGAGACCCGCTTATCAACGTCGTTACCGGTATAATATCAAACCAAGATCACGCTATTATCCAAGGTTCTCTGTGTGTTCCGGTGCCAGGTCAGAATTCGGAGGAAGGAGGTCAAGCCGAGGAGGGCGCAAGCGGAGAAAAGATGCAATAAGCAGATGAGGAGATAGGATAAAGAGCGACCAGACAGAAGTTTTATGGAATTCAGTTTTAAAGAGCTTCTGCATTATAAATTACTGACTACTGAGCGGTTGCAGCATTTCACAGAGAATGAGACCTGAGGCCAGGATAGCGAAAGTGAATAGAGTGTGACCACTGCGTTAATAACGGGCAAATGTAATAGGGTTGAGAGGCGGTCAGGGATTTCTACGTAAGTCGTTTCATTTGAGAAGTAGCGATATTGTAAAAGAGGGCATTACACTTAGCCTACAGCAGGCGAGATTGGAATTAACATTAATTGAGGTAGCCATTGTTCACACAGTCTTGCAATGAAGTACTTGTAGGCCCAGTGGCGTAGCTAGCTTTTCATGGGCCCGTGTGCAGAAGTTCCGCATGGGCCCTTGATTGACCTTGTTAGACCGGTATTTTGTGTTCATGCAATCAGCATGAGAATTGTAGAAAAATAACACGGGGCTCAGACGTTGACTTACGTGGAGTTGGGCATACGATGAGGACTTTACTATGGCGTCCAAAGAAAGACTGGGGGTTAAACCCACAACCTTCCGCAATTCTTATTCTGCATGCAATTAAGATCACTAAAACTAATCAATTACATTTTGCTATTAGACCTAACACATGCAGTACAACTCACAGAATAAACACGAATGCAGCACGAATGAGACAGAGAAACTAAAGTGCTATAGCCTTGTTAATTTCTTTGTCAAATTTGAAATCTATCACTGTCTTAGCATAATTATTATACTTATCCACTTATTATTAGTAGGCCTTTTAGTACAATGTCATGGCAACCCTGATCTACACGTGCGCAATTTTGCGTCTCCCTGATTGTGGGTTGAGAGCTGAGAGAAGTTTGAGAGCAGTATGAGGATTGGAGTTTGGCTGTGAAAAAGTGACAAGAAGACTTAATTAACTAACACCTCAAACCCCGACAATTTTCACCCTGATTGAGGGAGATGTCGGGTCACTACCGTTACCATATCCAGCAAATGACCGGAATATAGGGGCCTACGAGCATCAGTGTTTAATCTAGACGTCTCTGGAGGGGGGAAAGTTCCCCCCCCCAGGATTGACATTTCCCCCCCCCAGAAAAATTTGACAAAATGATATTGGTTTTTAGTTACTATTTTCATCGTTGTTTTATATGAGGTGTTATAATATACCGTGATGTTATTTACTATTATATGATTATTTATTATTTACTATTATTATATATGATACTATCATGTTGCAATTAGTATAACTTGCTGTATATATTTGTATAAACACTATTTTTGCACAACTAAAAACAGATATGATGTCCACACCAGAAAATTTGACAAAATACTTATAGTTTTAGTTGCTGTTTACATCATCGTATTACGTGAATTGTTATAATATACTGTAATATTATTTATTATTATTATATGGTCAATGGTTATAATGTTATTATTTACTATTATATTATATGACACAATCCTGCTAAAATGAGAATAACTTACTGCTAATATTTGTACAAATACTACTTTTGTACAACTGAATGGCTTCTCAAAAGTGGTATCCTTCAAATTTTAAACTGTAGGCCTAAAATTTCAAAATGTTTGGTCCTATTATTTGAACACATATATAGTAAAACCTAAAAACAACATCATTACTACACATGGTTTCTTGAATTTGGCACCGGTAGTTTATTAGTTCTTGGTTGGTTTGTGTACCATTAAATATGATTTCAGAAAGTATGTCCTGGTCAGCAATTCAGGACCATCTTGGGAACAGGGTTAAACTGATATAGTGCTGAAAAGTCAGCTTATATAGGCTACTATTATATTCATGTCTGCATTTATTCATTAGAATAACTCAGCAACAGGAGAACTGAGCTGCTGAACTCGATACATAAAGATACTTTTATTGTAATTATAATCATATATTATATTAGATCCTAAAACACTTTTTTTATCAGTACTGAATAGTCTAATGGAGTTATTTTGCTAAAATGGCACCTTAAAAGAGGAGGCCTACCATTACAGTGTGGAAATAACCCCCCCTCCCCAAAAAATATTTGTTAAGTGTTGCTTATATTTATTGAAGTCCACTCTTATAAGCACTGAAAAGTGTACAGGCAGTTTGTCAAGATGACACCTTAAAATGCTGCCATTGCAATGTGGAAATTCGAAAAGTTTCTGATGGGGCTCTGAAAAAGTGCAGGTATTTTGTTAAGATGGTACCTTAAAATGCTACCATTGCAATGTGGAAATTCAAAAAGTTTCTGATGGGGCTCTGAAAAAGTACAGGTATTTTGTTAAGATGGTACCTTAAAATGCTACCATTGCAATGTGGAAATTCAAAAAGTTTCTGATGGGGCTCTGAAAAAGTACAGGTATTTTGTTAAGATGGTACCTTAAAATGCTACCATTGCAATGTGGAAATTCAAAAAGTTTCTGATGGGGCTCTGAAAAAGTACAGGTATTTTGTTAAGATGGTACCTTAAAATGCTACCATTGCAATGTGAAAATTCAAAAAGTTTCTGATGGGGAGGGGCTCATCCCCTCCCCATACCCCTCCCCCTGCGGGTCTTGGCGGACGCTCGATTGTCTCCCCCCCCCAGAAACCTGAATTCCCCCCCAGCGGGCGGGGACTAGATTAAACACTGTACGAGCATGACTGTGACAAGTAGGCTATGAGATTTCTGCGGTACACGGTTTAATTATAACATAGGCTACGAATGTGACAGATAGACGGACATAATTATCACACCTATCCTAGACAGCATAGGCGCACCCATGCCACTTGCATAGGAAAGCGAATCAGCGACATAAGAATCTTATGCTGCATGTTATGTATGGTTCGTTTCTTGTTCTCAACTTAAAACTATGTTAGACCTTTTTCATGACTCGAGACAAAAGCATAAATTTTCACTCTATCAGTAAAGTAAAGAAGTAATGTAAGCGTGTTCACAAAAACTAAACTTGTCACAAAATAATGCGAATTGCTAATTAGGTTCGATTAATAATTTTTTTTTAGCAATCTCTGTGGGCCCCTGGAGGTCGTGGGCCCGTGTGCTTTGCACACATTGCACACATGGTAGCTACGCCACTGTGTAGGCCCCTATTGTGCGCAGTCGAAATTCGCAGAATGTGCATAATAGCAGGTATTAGATAGCTGGGGAATAATTATGGCCGAATTTTATTCAAAGATTGAGGATACATGAATAACCAAGTATAGCATACTAGCGATTACAAAAGAATGGCGCTCAGTAGCCTATAGTCAGTAGAGGATGGCATAGTGTATTATACAGAACGGATATATGTCTAAAAGACAGACACAAGCGACTTGTTGACGACCTATTGCCATGACAAGTTTATGACGCTCAGAGAATTTGGATAACAAAGAGAGCTTTGAAGTGGGACGGCATTTTGAGAGGAGTTCCTAGCCTTGTCAGAAGAAGTTTTTCATGTGCGCTTGTCAGATGCATTCTTACTTACTTACTTACCTATTTACTTGCTTACCTACTTATTTACTTACTCAAATGGTCAGCGATTGATAGAGACAGGTTGTTTGCTTTCAACAAATCGAGATTAGAGGACACTTAAAGGTAGGCTAAGCGTGTATGGGCTATGGGGTCCGCCCTGCTAGAGATGAGAGGCAAATGTTTTACTGTGTTATAAGACTGGTATCAACTTGTTAATGGTATTCCCTCTTCGTCTCAGAGGCTTCAAAAATAAGGAGGTATTCTTTTCATAACTGTACAAACAATGAATGTATACTTTTCAAACTTACAAATAGTGACCTATATGATGCATTGAAGAAGGGAAAGTTGACCAGGGTTGGTACTTCATTCGTGAAAGTACAATCTCCAGGAGATTGCATCGTGTCTCCGACATCCACTCCGAAGGGATAGAACAGGGCTGCCGGAATTTTTGGGTCCTTCAAGGCTCCAATGGAGTCAGTCAGACCCAACATCAGAGTCAACCAAATAACTAACATCTGAACAATGCAAAGACAAAATAAAAATAAAAGAAACCAACAAAATATGGGCAGCGTTGAGAAACCGCAAATCAGTTATCTAACTTATCTTTTCGAGTGGTGCTATGTGAAGTGCAAACAAAAATGACAAATACGGCCTATATACTGAGGTTGCGATATTATTATTTTATTGGGAATCATTTCTATGAGCATCTATGTTTTTAATTTCTCATATTTTTATTTACTCGGATAATGCTAATTGCCGCATATGAAAGAATTTGTTTTGTTCAATACTTTTTTTCTCGAAATAGTATCATTATCTGCGTAATAAAAAATGATCGCATTACTGATAGCCTATTCTCGTTAAATCACATTATAATAGCCTACATCAAGTTACTTTCATTGGCCGTTTACTTTGAAACCAGCTTCCGACTTCGACGCGTTCGTTCTTATTAACGGGTGGGTCAATTGCCTCTTTTCGCTGTCTCAAGACGGGTACCCCTCAAGACCACTTTTTCTCTCTTTTGGTATCACGCACTAGAAGCGCCTGTGATTGGTGAGCACTGCAAAAGTCGCAATAGGAATTTATAGATACAAAAACTTACAGTAAATTGCATAAAGTAAGTTGTGTCTGAATAAATCTGTCCTTGCATCCAGGCACACACAATACTTCTTACCCTGTGAGATGCTTCGGTTGATGTCTATTAAAACTGGATGAATAAACTTCATCAACTTCTGAATGCAGTCGAACACTCGTAGTCGTTGCAGACACTGATTCTGCTTCTCCCGATCCGCTGAATTAAAGCGCAGTAACTGAAGTGGCTGGGTTTAAATAATCGAATATCATTGTTTTCCCAATCTTTTTTCCATCTGTCGGGAATGGCCTATTCCAGCAGAGCGAATACTTCCTCATTTGTGTCTGGAATTTCCCATACTTATATCGAGTCCTGCAGTCGACAGATCCAGGACTCAGCGGTTGATTTTCTTCCAACGCTAGAGATAATTTATGAACACAGGTGGCATCTGGCAACAGCTCGAATCTAGCGGAAATTACGCAGGCTTAATGTATATTATGCTAGCGCTAGCCATAAGCTCCAAATGGTAAAAGCTGCCTGATTTGTTCTAATTAACGTCATCCAGCCACTTCTATACAATACAATACGACGCAATATAATACACTACACTACAATACAATGCAATTTCAATGAGCTTATGATAATTATCGCCTTCTTACAAAGTTCAGAAGTGCACGAATACGCTTCGGCTGTGCAGCTGCGATCATAAATTTATCATAATATCATATTGCGGATCAATTGTGATTGAAGGACTTGTTGATCAGAGTCACAACACAGTAACCGCATCGGACGAGGATCAAATCCATAGACCACATAATATTCGCGTTAAAGGCCGACAGCCCTCACTAATCAGTCACGTACCGGGTCTTGCCGATGTGTTGGACATTTGCCTGAGTGAATATTAGGCTGCTGGTTCTACTACTCAGGGCTTTTTAAACGTGCAGTACTGCGTTATACACAAAATGCGCAGTTGTAGAAGCACTTCTGTAGGCCTACAGCTAAAACTAGCGAAAAAGGTCATTGTCCTCCGATTGGAAGTAATTTACCATGGATGATGGGAAAGGAAAGAAGCAGGTGTTCAGTTCTAAAAATTCCTTAAAAACAGCCCTAGCTGCTGCTAATATTTTCATATTATTACACATGTGTACTTGTGTAGGCATTAATGTGTGGCCCGAAATCCATTTTCTAAACGCATCTGTTAGGCTTATAAACTGATAGTTTGTGGTTCTATGTTGTATTAGACCACTGGACATAGTTCTTTACTGCCTCCCATAGTGCTTCAGCTATGCTGTGACAATTGCAAAACTGAAGTAGGCCTAGTCCTATTGTTGACATGTCTTCCTAAATTTGCAAGCCTACATGATTGTACAAGAGAGCCAGAATTTTGGAAGACCTAAAAAACCATTACCTGATTTTAAAAAATTATGTAATTTGGCAATATTATTGCTAAAGGTTGCAGTGAGGATCATCAACGTAAACTCCGGATTAGTGAGATCGCAGATCAACATCATGAAACATAGGTAATAATTAATAGGTATGCAAACTCAAGCTTTGAACATAACCCTGCATATACAATATTATACATGTATGTTGCGCCTGTTAAAGGCACACGTCGATGACTATAGGCTTCTCTTCTTCAGTCTTCAGCTGTTGAGAGGACTAGGCTATAGGCTATTCTTCTAATAATTGCTACCGTAGGCCTAATCGTTCTCACGCAAATCTAAAACCAGGTGTTTAGGTTTGTATAGCCTAACATACGAGGATTGCTTGCTTATTTATTAGGCCTATAGTTACCTTTTGCTCTGAATGACTTCAACTCGTCTAGATTCAAACTGACTGCGATTTTGTGTAAGGCGCTACATCATTTTAATTTAGCCTAGGCCTACTAATTTTATTGAAGCCGATTGGCAGATTTTATATCCGACCTCTGTTCATCTGGTTCTATTTAGCTTAACCAATCCACTTCAAATTCACTGGAAGCAGCGTTTGCATTTATTCATTTTCATTTGTTTTTCGAGTCTTAAGTTGCGAAGTTATGAGAGTTACAATCAATCAATAAATTTGGGAATTTTAATTTCTTGGTATACCATTAATATTCTCATTGCAACTTAAACAACTACACTTTCGGTAGACGTGACCTATAATTATTAGGTCAAAGGGTCATTGAGATGTCGAACCCGATTAATTCGAACTCTAGGTCCAGCAAGAGACAAACTCTTTTAGAAAGAACAGGAACGGTTTAGCGCAGAAAATGAACGACTATGATTTGTAAAGCACAGCTGTTAGCGCTGTGGTGGCTGCCACGATCAGACATTGGCTTGAGTGCTGAAAAATTTCCCGATGAAAAACGGCAGCGCTGTCAGCAATCAGCATTCACCACCAGCAGCCATCGGATCGGAATTCCTCCGTGGTAAAATCCGATATGGCGCATCATCCTTTTCCTAAAAACGAAAGAGAAAATTCAGCAATACTTTCGAAATGTGCGTATAGGCCTACCGGAAACTGCAGGACGCTAGGATAGACAGTATTTTAGACATTAGCAGGTTAAACATAAGTGGGCTGCGTAAGGTAATGCAGAGACATGATGAAATTAGTTTAGAGTCTATGTAAGGTAGGAAAACAAAAGTATGACGCTGGATAAGTTGATTTCAAGGCAATAACACAAATTTATCCAATTAGTGCTAAGTCCATCGACATATACGTCGATGGCTAAGTCAGATCAAGTTGAATACTTTATGGAGGTGTTAATAAATTAATGACGTCACGCGTCAACACAGAAGCCAAAAGACCAGGGCTTTTGTAACGTAGGCCCACAGTTGCACACAAAATGTGCATTTCTAAATGGATTTCTGCAGTTGTAGAAGCACTTCTGTACAGTCAAAACTAGCAAAAAGGTCATTCCTTCGATTGGAAGTAATTTACTATGGAGGATGGGAAAGGAAAGAAGAAGTTGTGCAGCTCTAAAAATTCTTTAATTAGAAACAGCCCTGCAAAATGACATCTAGTAAGGAACCGTCATAAATCATCACAGATGCGTGACGTCAACTATGGACGGCCTCTATCATCATCATCATCATCATCATCATCATCATCATCATCATCATCATCATCATCATCATCATCATCATCATCATCATCATCATCATCATCATCATCATCATCATCATCATCATCATCATCATCATCATCATCATCATCATCATCATCATCATCATCATCATCATCATCATCATCATCATCATCATCATCATCATCATCATCATCATCATCATCATCATCATCATCATCATCATCATCATCATCATCATCATCATCATCATCATTGCGGTCCATGGTACCCGTTGGTGTCAATCGCATGTTTCACCATCCGTCTCCACTTGTCTCTCTCCTGTGCCATTCTGCTCAAGTTGTATATCTCCATTTCGCACCAGTCTGTAATGTCATCCAACCATTCCCCAAACGGCCTTCCCCAAATTCCCGCTCCGTTCATCATCCCAAAATGGTTTGTTTGATGAGTCTCTCATTTCCCATTCTGCACACATGTCCAAAAAAATTTAGTTGACGGCCTCTATATATTACATAATTATAATTGTGCAGAATGCTATTATCCTTGTACACTTTTCAGGAGGATATAAGTCATGTATTATGTAGTCCTAAGGCTAGCACCTTGTGCTATGTTGATAATATTGAAACAAAGTGCCAAAGATGATAAAACAATAAATTTGATCGTTTACTTATAATGTAACAATTCACAATTATTCCAATTTTTACTTATCAAAGTTTAAAAAGTCTCAAATAATTGGAACAAAGTTCAAAAGATATTCTGCAGAATTTACAAGATAGGGCTGCTATATATAATTATATATATATATATATAATTATTTTTATATATACACATATGTTCTACCTGCTAGCCTATCAAGTTACATAAATCTCAAAGTTTCTACAAGGACAAAATTAATGGATCCAATGTCAGAAAATCCCGGACTTTGACTCGGAGTTAGTATTACACAAAAATGTTGAACGTCAGCAACAGATAATAAGCGTAGACCCTATACATGTAGGCCTACATCTGCGTTTCATCAATCATCCAACCCGTATAATTCTGATTGGTTGCCGACAGTCTACGTACAGCCTTTGCAACAAATGCAAATCATTTTGTACCAATGTTTATAAGCCTATGCTATTTTAAAACTTATTGATTTAAGTTGGGTTTACTAAGACGCTGTGGTGTAGTGGGTTTGTTCGTTGCTTGCATCCACCTTAAGCCGCCTCGCAGGGACTTTGAGCAAGTCCTTCACTCACAATTACTCAATGCTCAGCGCCTTGGCTGCTCGGCATTAAACTCCAATTCAGTGTACGCACTGTAGTCGGGAGCGCTTCGGAGTAGAATCTTGAAGGGCGCTATAACAAGTGCACTTGCAAACATACAAAGTAAGATATGAATAGGCCTACTCTTTGATTGACCAATTGGCAATTGCTATCAGCATTTTGGTGCACAGACGTGGTAATAAAGGTAACCGACATGTACAATTTTGTACATCTTATATAGAGCCGATGAAAAGTCAAATGTTTTAAAAATGAAACACATTATCCTAAACCCAGCCTAAGTATGCCCGTATGATGACCTACCATTTATACTTCAGTTTGGTTTTTATGCGTCGGCCTATTTTGCATGGATATACACTGTGTCCGGAAACTTTTATATTTTCACAATAATATTGTTATACAAATATGTTACGATACAAGTGGTGTCTGAATTGTAAAAATCGATGAATATTTATTATTTATTTTCATATTTACAAAATGGGTCCCTTTTTCCCGGACACAGTGTATATGCATGGATAAAGCATGCATGATTGTATATTGCATAATGTATACGCACTATTATACTTCATAGGTATGCGTGTTTGACTGTATGTGTTTCTGTAGGCTACATGAATGTGTGTTGTGCATTTATGGTGTACATAGGCGTAGGAGACGGAAGTCCAGAGGGCAAATGCCCCCCCCAAATTTCGGGCAAGTCTGGTTTTTCGGGCAAGCAGTCCGGGAAAAGTTTAAAAAATGTATTAAGAAATTTCGGAATTTGGACCGGACAACTAAAAAAAAAGGTCGTCAGATTTTTCGGGCGGAAAAAGTAAAAAGTTGCGGGAATTTTCGGCATGACGACAAAAAATCTTCAGATTTTTCGGGCAAAAGTTAAACTTTTGCCCCCCCCCCCCACTCCTGAAATGTCCCCTACGCCTATGATGGTGTGTGTATGTTTGCATGAATATTTGCATTTTGTGTGTACTTATTTGAACAGCTGTAAAAGCCAAATTAGTCTGGCCATTACACCATGCGTGCATAATATATTTAGTCTGGCCATTACACCATGCGTGCATAATATATTTAAGTGCATAATTAACTTACATGTGAATGCATGCATATGCGCACAAACATAGGCTACACACACACACGCACGCACACTCAAAAGGAACACACACACACACACACACACACACACACACACACACACATGTCGAAAATGTCCAAAAACGAATCAGGTAGAAACGTGTCCTGGGTTTAGACTTTGGAACTCTGTCTCCTCATCCATCCGTTCTGCTCAGCATCATACATGTATATACACTGTGTCCGGAAAAAAGGGACCCATTTTGTAAATATGAAAATAAATAGTAAACATTCATCGATATTTACAATTCAAACACCATTTTAATCCTGACATATTTATCTAATAACGGTAAAAATATAAAGTTCCAGTCACAATGATGACGTCATTATGACATCATTTGCCTAAAGTTCATTTAGCCGGCGAGTCATGCATAGTTTCGGTTGGTATATTGGATCTTGGTAAAACGGAAATCCATAAATTTTAATAGAACCAGGAGTGAAAATAAATGCAACTCATTATAGGAATTGTCTGCTCCATATAAAATTGATGCCTGATATCCGCGAATACTCGGATTAATAAACACTGCAACAATATGGCGCTCCAGCCCACTAAGCTCGTTAAACTGCTGAATTGTTGACTAAGAAGACTCCGGATTTCATTCCTCCTATAACCTTTGGCCGCCAACGGCCCGAGCTTAAATCCAGTTGATTATAAAATATGGAGACTTGCAGGATATGGTTACAAGACAAGGAAAAGAGACATTGAAAAACTCCGTGAGCGAACTGTTAGGCCCTAATGCCTGGGAGGATATTGATAAGCTGGTCATCGATGCTGCCGTTGGAGATTAGCGCGACCGTTTTGAAGCTTGCGTAGAGGCCAAAGGTGTACTCTTTGACCACAAATTGCAGTCTGATATAATTCAGATATAAGAATAAAATAAAACCTACATTTATTATTGATAAATTACCGTACATCTTAAAATTTTGAAATTTTGGTTGATTTTGTGCACTTATCTCTTAAATTTGACTTTTGATGCAAATGACGTCATTATGATGTCATTATTGAGGCTGGAACTTTTATGTTTTCACAGTTGTTAGACAAATATGTTAGGATAAAAACGGTGTATGAATTGTAAAAATCGATAAATATTTACTATTTATTTTCATATTTACAAAATGGCTCCCTTTTTCCGGACACAGTGTAGTTTGTCATTTTCCCCACCACTTAAGATTCTTCAAATCGCTTATCCTCTACACTGTCTACAGTAACTGTAACAGACCTATTATTTACGATGCCTACGGGCTAGTCTTTTGCATATGGATCGTCATCACGGACACTGCACGACAGTAGCAACTTGGAATTTCACAACGCATGCTGAAACGTCAAGTTCTCAATTCACTTCCAATAAGAAAGCTGTCGATGTATATGAAACCGGCATTGCAGCCCAAAGTTAATTATAATTAAAAATATTAAAATTAACATAGACGAACTATTGCTAAAGAAAATCTACGTGGGTCATTTAATTAAACGTAGGCCCCCAACTAAGTAATTATGGGAGCATTACTTAAAAGATGTCATCAGAAAGCATCAGCCATGAATAATCATTCAATCGGTCTCATAAGTTCCCATGGCAGCGTCATCATCAATAGGTCTTCTGATGTAACGCATGGCCGGTTATCTTCGCCGTATCATGAAGTAGACGACGATGACGGTAAGAATTACAGCAACCACGGTAACTATGGCGACCAAAGTGACGGTTAAATCTAAAATTCATAAGAATACTACGATTAATGTGATGTGCAAGACAATAATAGGGTAGCAGATCGAGTTAATCAGTCGGTTATTTCAAGAATAGACTTTACACTTACATCACACAGAAATGCGTTTTATGACCTACTGTTGTCATTAGAGGTAATAAATTAAAGTAGGCTAAACGAAATAAAATTGCAACCGTAAAACCACTATGCGCCTATCTTTTCCGTGGTGTTGAGCGATAGAAGATGTCACACCCTCGACTCTGTCTACATGTAGGCCTAACTTCATTAGCAATAAGCTAAATGAATACGCTCAGCAGAGTCCGCCACTAGAGAACTTCCAAATTATCAGAAACTATTGGGGAAATTCTAAGTAGGAATATAGACAAAATCATCAGACAAACTGAAAAGAGAGTCGAATAATTTATTATTGACTGCTATGGATATGGGATTATGGGTACATGTTCTGTGTGTCACCTGCACTCGTTACTTAGTAAGATACTTCTTAAATGTAGTTCATATGCAAAGTACAGATAGGCTAGGCTATACATTTTCAAAGTATATTTGAAATGCGGATACAAAAGGAAGTTTCACATAAATTATGAATGTATTCTTCTCTGAAATACAAACTACAAAATACAATATTGAAAATCACTTTAAATGCAAAAACAAAATATAGTTTTACAATATTAATATTCCTCTGAGCACAGAAGAAGGTGACGATAGCTAAGGATTAGGTTACATAGCAGAAATGACTTTAGAATAAATTGCAACTTTTCGTGCAACTCATCCAAGTCTCCACAGTTACTGTAGCATTTCGTAGGTAGCAATTTACCTGAAGCCTTTGTCCACGAACTAGTGGATGCTGAAGGATCACACCATTCCCTTCCCGCATTGAACGGATTTCTCTGGTCATTTGCGAAACAGTAACCGTTTATCAAGCAGGTATTTTCCTGTACAAAGGAAAGAACAGTAAAAATTATGATGAAACAGAAAAACTGTAGGAGAAGCTGCAATTTTCGTATCAATAGAAATGTTTTCATAGGTAATCTTCTTTGGAACATACCTTTTTAAAGCAGAGCAATCCTGTGCATGTGTAGCACATGGAATCGTATACAATGAGTGGACGTGTGTTGCTGAAGAGTCTGCCATTGTTGCTTATGGAGATGGAGTAGTGAAGAACGGGGTTTCCCTGAGGCAAGGAGTAGAAGTCAACTGGTTCGACCTTAGGTGGAGATGTCGTTGGAGCGGAATTCGTTCGGATGAGGCGCAGTTTTCCATGGAGTTTATCAGTTGGTAATTTACAGGAGGACGTATCCATAGTTTCCACTGAGGCGACCGTATCAAACGACTCTGTAGAGTTGTCGCTCTAGAACAAAAGCATATTTTCAGGATACGTTTTTGAAGTTCTAAACGGCCTTTTGCAACCATTAAAATAAATAAATTAAGAACAGCTCTAAGAAAATATAAAGTTTCTAGTGAAAACGAAAGTTAGTGAAAATGTCCCTCTGACGATGATGAGTTCTGTGCTCGAAAGCAGGTTCATTGACTTTATGCCCCTGTGGATGAAATGAGTGGCTTAACGTTACAGACAATATTATGGGTGAGCAACTTGTGCGACTCGCTACACAGTGGCTTGAGGTAGATTCGAACCTGCAACCTTAAGCCCCAAGGCACCGAACTTACCACTACACCACCGCGGCCCACGCTCTCTTCGTTTAATAGACCCATGCCAACCGAGATTTCCAATCTCCCAAAATGGATACAGCCACGAACTTCAAGTGAGGACTGATCTTGAACTTAGTTGAGTTGTGTTTACCTTCGTGACTTCCACTTTGCATGCAAGTTTTGGTAATGATTTCACGTTTTTTGTTATCATCTCCACCTTCTGACATAGGTATCTGTCAAGGTCGCAGGAAGCGGGGCCCAGTGTTCGTATGATATCTGGAACGGCATTTTCCGAGAGAGCGCAGTCGGATCCAACGTAACCTGTTGACAATGTTTACAGGCGAAAAAAATTTATATTAAATGTGGGAAAACTTTAAAACACGTGAAGGCTAGTATATAATGTATATGAAATGCGAACATTCCTATCAGTATTCTAAGAATAGTGCTCTAAGTAGGCCTATCAGGCAAATTTTACAGAAATATGTATTTCTTTCTTCAGGGAAAACTCAATTATATTTTCCACTCTTCTCAATGCAATTGTCCTTCCAACCATATCTACACGGTGTCCCAATTGAAGTGATACCCTTTTTGTTTTGGCGATATACTTGTCAATTCTAAATGAAACTCTATAAAATTTCAGAGTATGTAAGAGGGATAAATTATCAATGTTTCCTGAAAATTTTATCCAAATCTGCCAACAGAGTCCAAAGGTATGCGCATTCAAATTTGGGCAACGCAAATTTTAAGTTTCCAACATGTAAAAGATAGGAAATTATTGTCTGCAACTGCACGCCTTATTTCCTAAATTAATATAAAAAATTATGTCGTCATATTTCCGTTATTTCTATGTTAGGGACAATAATAAAATTGGTTTTCAGGAACGATGATTTGAGTTCAATAAAAAAATTAATAGAAGAAAAACATCACGGTGCAAAAGGTTTTTAAAGGAATTTCCTAGCAAAAAGCGGCTCATCGCATTGTTATAAAACTCGCATACGTGAAGTTAACCAGTGACCACTTCAAGCAGCAAAATGTGGAAGAATGGAATCGTTTTGATCAATGGATTTTTGACAACGCAATCAATGAATGGCGACAGCGCCTTAGAGCATGCATTCGATCTAATGGAGGACATTTTGAACATCAGCTTTGAGGAACAGCGCTAGCACTATAATTTCATATATTTTACATGTTGGAAACTTAAAATTTGCGTTGCCCAAATTTGAAAATGCATAACTTCGAACTCTGTTCGTAGAATTGGATAAAATTTTCAGGAAACATTGATAATTTATCCCTCTTACCTTCTCTGAAATTTTATAGAGTTTCATTTAGAATTGACAATTGTATCGCCAAAACAAAAAGGGTATCAGTTCAATTGGGACACCGTGTACAATCACAATCACATTGCACAGAATTGCTGCATCTACTTGAACCTAAACGGCCTTAATTTCTATGAGGTTACGTTCTGAGAAACACTACCACTAAAGTTATCATACACCTCCCTATGTGCAGATGTCTTTAACTGTTCGCTGGTCCGTCACTGACCTTTGTGGCAGGTGCACGTTCCATTGCTACAGTTTCCGTGTCCAGAACAGTCTTGCGGTAGACAGACGACAGCTGTTATCTCTTGAACGACGGATACTATCTCGTCAATCGTTGAATTGCTTTCTGTTATGTTAGCCGTAATCGCTTCGAAAATACAGAGATTCTGGATCTCAGGAATCTTGTCATCAGCCCAAGACAGGTTACCCGTCATCTGAAATTAGGTGATCACTTCAAAACTTAAACAATGAAAAAATAGCCGAATGAATGAGCCATGAGCATTGAGCACCCGCAGACAGTTTTTCAGGAGAGGCAAACATGATAGACACGTTACATTTTTCAGCAAGGCTTGAAACATGCAAAGCAGGAAATTAGGAACATGGGTATATTTCGTAGAGGTCACAAGCTATATTTCACAATTTCACTCTGGGTAGGCTATCACTGGCATCATTTAGTGCTTGAGTGCAAAGAAATTTGCTAAAAACTATAAATTAGAAGTAAAAATCAAGTGATAATTTCAGGAGGCAAATGACAACTCTTAACCCTTTGTGCTAGCCCCATAGAATGAGCGAATGATTGAAAAACAAATGAAATAAAGAGAGAAAGACTGACCGAATGAAGGAAATAAAGAATGAATGAATTAACAAATGAATAAAAATAAGAATAGGCCTAAACGTGAATGAATGAATGAATGAATGAACACCGTAAAGAGAGAAAGATTGAATGAGTGAATAAAATATAAAGAGACGAACAAGCGACTTATCGAATAAACTATTTTCTTTAGCGCTTTTATAAAACATTTCAAAATCATCAGAAATTCCTCAAACCCTGATATCGGAAACACATTTGTCGATGATTCCATTGACGTCACTCGTTGATACCAGATTCTCGCAGCTGGTTCTGATGGGAGACTTGTCATCCCAGAGCACACGCTGACAGTGCTTCCTCGCGTCTCCTTCTGTTATCCCAGAACCATTTTGTGGTCGCTGTGGAGGTTCCGGACTGCTGTGGTTGAACGCTGAACCGTCATACTCCCAGTCGATGTCATCCGTCATTGCGACATCCGCTGAGCCACCAGACAAGTCTCTTCGTCTGCGGTTAACCGGTGGAAGTTGGTTATTCTGTGTGGCCAGCTGTTTTAAGGCGTTCCTTCGAAAGCGATTGTTTCCACCCACTGGGAGTGTGTTATCGAAAACAGTGTTTGTACATCCAGACTCTGGCTTTGGACAAGTGCAGAAGGATTGGTCAACATCATTCGCTGCTTGATCAGTCTGACCTTCGTTCAGTTTTGACGGTTTGCCGTCGAACAGACTGGCGCCAGCAGGAATCCTGGTAAGTCAGACATAGCAATATTACATTTACATGTATAGTGTATAATTATGTCTATAGTTTAGGCACTATATAATGATGCCATTATTACGTGTGCATTATTCACACTATACTCTTCGCACATAGCAGAACAGAGAAACTAAGAAAAGACATGAACAAAAGACACAAAACAATACAGAAACTTCTTCACAAACAGACCGGGTGACAACTCGAAGAATCATTCTCCCGTGGAAGAGGATTATGACCCGTGATTTGCCATAAGACACTTTTAAATGAGACGCCTCCAAATGATTGCAGCAAGCGTTAAGCTAACTTAGCTGAAGCAAATAAAATGCCACTACAACTGGGATAACTATGATACGAAATATAGCCTAATATCCTGAAGCTCGGTTGGAGGTGCCATAGGTTGATACCTCGTGCATTAGGCCTATACACCGAAGATTCAGTAATCGGTAACTTATGTTAATATAATTTTGGCCGTGGCTGGGCTGGGAGCGCCTCTGAGTAGACTTCTTGAAGGGGCGCTATATAAGTTTTCGGAATGAATGAATGAAGAAATACTCTGCATGTGGTGGCCGGTCGTGTGCAAATCTAGAATGGGCCCTCTGTGGCACTGCGCCAAACGCCTTAGGGTCACTCTACATTTATACTATGTTCCACTCTAACCTCTAGGCTGCGAGCAAAAAGTCGAAGAAAAGGCTATATCAGTGGTTCCCAACCCGTGGCCCGCGGGCCAAAAGTGGCCCGCCTGGCCTACAAAAATGGCCCGCAGCGTCTCAATGAATTAAGAAAAATATAGGCTATGTAAAAATTGACAATTTGGACTTGATAGAATATATAATTCTTTCCCATTACAAATTATAATATTCTATTTGGACATTAATAAATCGCATCAAACATTCTATTTTGATTCAATTATAACATTTTTGTATGCCTTTAGTTAATTAAATTTTAGCTTTGTGGCCCCTAATGTTCTTCAACTAAGAAAAGTGGCCCTCGTGTTCTCCAACTTAGAAATAGTGACCCAACAGTCAAAAAAGGTTGGGAACCACTGGGTTATATAAACCACTGTACATGTCACTGTTAAAATAATAATAATTATTATTATTTATTATTATTATTATTATTTCAACGACGACTAGGTGCCGTTCCAGATGTTTTTATTTCAGTAATTAGGGTGTAAGACCTTGATGGATCATAATTATGTACCTCGGGGCAGCAAAATAAATAAATAGTAATGCACAATTATAATCACAATGATACAAAACGGCTGTGTTTAACCTGGCGTGCAGTCTGGAGATCTAGAGAAAGGAAGAGTCGGAACAAACCTCCAGCTTTCAACAACTTCTGACAGCGATTTAAAGTTGGAGGCTGAATGAATCTTGGCAGAACCTTTGACCTTGAGGTCATTGGCCCTGTTTCTGTCGAATGACCCACATAGACCTTCCGTTCGCCTGTACTCAGCCGACGTCACGTAGATCTCGATGTTCATACCCCAGGACGTAACGTAGCCTACGACTCTGACCCTGCTCGGCAGTGTCATCTGAAAACATAGTTCATGGAGTTTCATGATGACAGTTTCTGCATGTGTAATGTTACATGACGGTACCTAATGTTCTATAGGCCTAACGATACCTATAGACTACACAGGATATAATTTAGGCCTAGAATCGAAAAGTAAACTTAAATTCATCATTTTCTTTAGAGCTGTTGATTAAATTGCGTTAACGCGTGCGATTAACGTGTTAAAAAATATGCGAATAAAGTTTTTAACTCATTAATCGTGCGCGTTAATTAGATCTATAGGCCCTACTCGTTAAAATGGAATCAGAGTCAGAATTTAACTATAGGTTCCGTTATATTTCTTATGCTGTCTCTTCAATAAGAACTTATTTCAAATAAAAGATCTTGCTTTGAGGTGACTAGCGATCGAAGTCTTTTCTGGTAATTTGACTTTTGAACTGAGAAATATTAAAAGTCCCGCATATTTTTAATTCGAAGGGACCCACTAACTAAATTAGTGTCTGACACTCTGATATCATAGCCTAGATAGTTATTAGTCTCTGAATGTTGAGCGGACTTAAATGATGCTTGAGAAACATTGAGCTCTGGCATTTTTATATTCTAGTCTCTTGAAAGCATGTAACTTTAACGCAATTTTTATGTATTCCCTATAAATTGAACAGCTGAACTGATAATGATTTAAAACAGGAACTTTAGCACAGTTTTTATGCATGCCCTGTACCAGTGTACCAAAAGCCCTATATTGAACAGCATTTTTTTTATCGCACCTCAAACGATCTTCCGTTTTCATCTAGCTTGGTACCGACTCCCTCTGGTAGACTCTGAATGTCGTTAGGAGTGACCGTGTGTAGGATGTTGTCCGTACATTTATCAGCAACCAAAATCAGGTCCATCTCCCGGATTGCCACTCCACAGGCGCATGACACTGCTTGCCCACACGGCTTATGTCGCACTTGCACCTAAAGACCGAAATATTCAATGATGACAACGCTTAATATATTGCTTGTTGCTGTTTAACGACCCCGTGTTATAGCAAGGATGATTAGACAAAGTGTCGACCTCTTCTTTTACAGGGTGGCATCCATAGCTAATAATATTCATTTGCTGTCATAAAAGTAGACAACAAATCCCAAGGCGAGGCTAGCAGGTCTTATAACGCTTTTTGGTCACTTTGATGTAAGATCTAATTGAAAATGGCCACGTATGTAAGTACATGTATGTAGTATATGTACGTATATACATATGTACGTACGTACGTACGTATGACATGTATGTGTTACGTATTTATTTATGCATTTATGTATGTATTTATGCATTTATGCATGTATGTATGTATGTATGTATGTATGTATGTATGTATGTATGTATGTATGTATGTATGTATGTATGTATGTATGTATATACAAATTATACATGTATGTATTGTATGTATGCATGTATGCATGTATGCAATTATTTATGCCTTAGTTGCGTGAGACATTTAATCGTATCACTAACATTTTTAGGCAATGCCCTATGTCTAAATTGATTTTAAATATGCCTTTTGATATTATTTACCTCAATCGGATTACCAGTTGTGGTCTGAACATAAGTGAACTCTCCGCTGGCGTAAACTGAATAGAACAATCGGTCGAAAGTCGTTAGATTCGGATCTCCAGTGGCTCGACAAACACCTTGTGGAACATCGTGATGATAAACCTAAACAAACATCAAACAAACCTAATAACTAAATCGCAAAACCTTTAACAGCTCTTTCTTTTGACAGTTCTTTGATAATGCTCACATTACAGGAATATTGCGATATTTTGTTTGCATGTAGGATTCCTATACGGTTTCCTAAATCTATGAACAGATTATGTTCAGCAAAAACTAGCCGACTGATATTCTCAATATAATGGTCTATGTTATGCTTTTAATGATAAATTCTCACAGTAAAAAACAAATCGAAAGTGACATAGTTAATATTTAGTTATTTGATCACCAAGCAGAATAAGCATTAGTAGGCTACACAGAAAGATGTAGGCTATAAAACGAAAATAATAGCTAATTGTAGAACTAGGAACAGCAGATGATAAACAAAAATTATATCAAACGGCATACCAAGATATAAGTTAACATCATATAATTATATGTTCAAAATATGACATAATTTTCTATGTAGGCCTATTTATGCATACATGCATTATAATTGCATATGAATGCATAAAACGATATATAAGTTATCCATAATTCTTGTCCGTGATTTAATAAAAAAATTTAAAGGTCGATTAATATGTTCAATCAAGGATAAGAATTCAATAATAATGTTCTTCATGCTTAGATAAGATAGAACGCGTAGCAAAGTAACAAAAGCGGATACAACTGTAGCTAACCATGATGTCTGTTAGGCTATGTTTGCTCCACATATTTATGTACTTTTCCCCATTGTCTGTTTCTTTCTCTTTAAGCTTTTCGATGTCAATGGTCAGGCTGTTGTACCTGGGAGACGATACAATGTAGTCTATCTTGGCGTAGATCTCTATTTTGTCTCCATCGCGGTAGGCTTTTCGCTCTGCTGGTTTCCAATCCTCTTCTCTCAGAGTGAAACTACAGATTTTGTTGTTTCTCCCTTTGATGAAGATGTCCGGACTTGAGCTCAGCCGCAGAGTCAGATGACAAGGGTCGCTGGTGTCTTGTTCGCAGGTGATTGGTATGGTGGATTTGAGGGTCAGAGTGGCAGGATTCGGATCTCCTTCGTGCACAGATATCATGTCAGTTGATACCTAAGCATTGACACAATGACAAACAAAATGTGACACAACTGGGTGATTATTTCATATTTATAAAAATCAACATTTATAGCCACTGAGTTTCTTGTGAGAAATTAGCGACAAGCATAGGCTAAATCTAATCATTTAACATCAGTTACTTAAGATGATGGCATCGTAGCTAATCAGCTGTTGCACGATACTAATTAATCCGTAGCCAAAATTATGTCCCTAATTAAATGGACTAATTAATTAATTAACTGGCCTAGTTAGCTACACCGATAAGCGCGAGCGGCATTCGTCTGTTGGTGCAACGGACTGTGGTTCAAGCCACGGACTGGGAGTTGACATTCAGAAATTTAGATTATCTCGGGCTAGCTCGTGTGGGACGCAGGGGCGCAAGCTGCTGCAGAGCGACCTTGGGCAAGTTGTCTACCCATCATTGTCTGTGAGGAAGGCGACGAGAAGCCACTTCACTCATCTCATCCCCCATGCAGGGGCGTAAAGCCAATGAACCCGCCTTCGGGCAGAGAACCATCATCATCAATTAATTGGACAGATGCTCTTAGCTCTAGGTCGAACATTAATCAGATAAAAATTACGCATTTTTCTTAGCTCAATTATAAATACTGTGGAAGCCAAGAAAAGAAGTTACGCACTGTTTGTGTAGTGCGAATAGAGAAAGAAAAAAGAATCCGAACAACTGATTGCTGTAGCCTAAATCAAGGATGAAAAGCAAATCTCGAAAAGGTGATGAAAAACATTATCTTTTTGTAAGGTGAGACAATGATAAGCAATTATAGCTCAACGCAATCTAAAGAAAGCAAAATAATAATAAACTGTCATGATAGAAAAGAAAATACACAACAACAGAGCTTAACATAACAACATAGCATAGAGATATAATATTTGTTTAAATCAGGAAAATTTCAAATAGCACAATAGAGCCGCTGTAATTGAACTTATTTGATACTGTTGATGCCTACCTCAATGCCAGCCCAGTAACTGTTAGAACTGGTCACAGTTTTGCTGTAGCGAAGAGTCTTTGTATTCGTCCAGTATGAAGAGACTCGACAGCTGATCTAGACACATCATGAAATACAGGTGTACAGTGTACAAGTATCACAGGACCATCATCATCAGTAGGAAATATCATAGTTCTTCAAGTATGCATTGCATCCTTATTTACGAGTACGGATAAGGTCAATTATTTACGCTGTTTCTCTGATAGACCGGACACCAACAGCACATATTCAGTGCAAAAATAATTTTAGGCCTACAAACATCAAATGCCGTGTAACTCAATTTGTAGTTAATTGTTATAGGCACTCGCAGATTTGCATAGTGCAGCTCAGGAGATAAATTCTTCAACAATAATATTGTCTTCATTGTTTCTAAAGACAATAATAATTAATAATTGTTATTCAAATGGTATTCTGACTTTACCCAATTGCCAATCAATGTGCGATTGAGATGTTTCTCGTGTAGCGTTGCCTTCGTATCCGGGAACTTAACGACGAATGAAGGAACCGTTGACGCTGGTTCTCCGTTGAATAGAAAGGTGACATTGAAGGCTGCTTGGTCGTTGGGTTCCTTGATTGGAATGGCGCAATAGAACTCAACCCAGCGACGATTTATGACCACAGGCCCATCCAACGTTGGACAGTCAAAGGGTGGAGCAAAGTCTGAAAAGCAACATGAACCGGAGCTTTAATAGAGAGCATCTTGGATGCCTTTCAAAAACATGGACAGATGTCTTAAGTCAGCTCCTGGTGGAATCCCTTGTTTTTTAGTTATACATAAGATGTGCAGTTCTCAACGAATTCGTGCAGTTGTAGATGCACTTCCGTGTAGTTAAAAATTGTTTTTAAAGGCCATTGTCCTCCAATTGGAAGTAATTTTACTATTGAGAATGGGAGGGGAAAGATTAAGAGGTCTTGCAGTTTTAAAAATTCCTTTTAAAAGGCCCTGATTTAGCCTACTTAAAAATATCGAGAACATATTGTTATGACTGAAAGGGTGCGTGTATTGAGTTTCGCCTGAAAGGAATGCTTCCTAGGGTCGGTTAGACCCCTCCCATCGGTTAGAATATAATTTATGTAAGTTATAAGCTTGTATTTCCCAATTTGATGGACCCTCCCTCCGACTTTTATTCGAATGCAATACCCTGGATGCTTTTGTACCTTACCGAGACATGTGTTTGTTTTGACATCAAACTGCTGATGAACTGCGCACTTTCCTGAAAATATCAATGATAAAGTCAGAATATAAAACGCTACTTAAGCCTAGGAATTAGTCCGAAATAATTATAAGAAGCTGCCGATTGGCTAAATGGTGCATCATAATAACCAACTAAAAATTAGATAGTCCTGAGATTATTAGTTGCTGCCTTCTATATCTAAGCTTAATTTACACGTCAACGTCGTGAATTTCACAGCTTAGCATGTTGACTGACGATTATGAGATAACCTACCTTATTGATAGGCATAATAAATTATGATAATCTGTTCGTTTTGTTACTCATAGGCGGAGACCTGGTCCGAACTTTGGGGGGGACGGACGAGCGGCCGAAGGACGATCGCTTAATTAAGCACGAAGCCTAAAAAAGTGTGTTTAGAATTTTTGACGAATAGAAAAAGGTTTCCAGAAATGTTCACGACTAAGTAGAGGCGCTTTATAACTGTTTTTATACAATACAATTTATACAATACAATAATAAAAGAGTCTTCTGAAATTGTGACTCTAAAAACATATGTCTTGAGAATTTTTACGACTAAAAAAGGTGTCCAGAAATTTTTACAACTAATAAACAGTCTTCAGAAATTTCGCATTTTAAATCATATCTTTAGATTTTTAAAACTAAAAAAGGTGTTCCAAAATTTTGGCGACTAAAAAAAGTCTTCAGAAACTTTGACAACTAAAAGAGAGTGTCTTCAGAAATTTAGACGACTATGTCTTTAGAAATGTTGACAGGTAAAAAAGGTGTTTTCAGAAATTTAGACGACTATGTCTTAAGAAATGTTGACAGCTAAAAAAGGTGTTTTCAGAAATTTAGACGACTATGTCTTTAGAAATGTTGACAACTAAAAAATGTGTTTTCAGAAATTTAGACGACTATGTTTTTAGAAATGTTGACAGCTAAAAAAAGGTGTTTTCAGAAATTTTGCGACCAGAAAAAGGTTTCTGGAAATTTTGACGACTAAAGAAAATGTCTTCGGAAATTTTGACGACTAAAAAGGAGTGCCTTCAGAAATTTTTACAACTAGAAAAGGTGTCTTCTTATATGTTGACAGCTTAAAAAGTTGTCTTTTGAAATTTTTATGGAATTGAGTGTCTTCAAAAATTTGAAAGACTATAAGATTGTTTCTTCAGAAATGTTGACAGCCAAAAAGGTCTTCAAAAATTTTGATTAAAAAAGGTGTCTATAAATTATGACGACTAAAAAAGGTCTCTTCAGAAATTTGGACGACTAAAAAAGGTGAAGAGGTGTCTCTAATAATTGTGACAACTAAAAAAGGTGTTCTCAGAAATTTGGATGACTACAAAATGGTTGTCAGAATTTCTACGCCGAAGAAACCCCTCCACCCAAATCAAATCTTTGCTACGGCCTTGTGGGGGGGGGGGGACAAACAAAATGGGAAGAATTTGATGGAAGTGGGTGAGCTAATCAAAAATTAGATGGTTTCAATGCTTATAATATTAATTGGTTGTGATTGAATTATATATATTATCTGAATTAAACCAATCTTATCTTGTCGAATATACACTGGTTAAGTCGATATTAAACTCAATTCATGATTAGATAGAGGGGTTTTTCAAAGATTTGTTCAATGTTTTCTAATAATTTGATGAGTAAAATCAAATTATTTGAAATCTGAAAGTTTACTTCAATTTATACAGCTTCATGAAGAAAGAATTTAAGGGTGTCCATGCAAGGTGTTTTCAAAAAAAGACGATGTATCCCGGTTATGTTATGGCATCGCTCTTATGCGTTGGACAGGTTTTTTTTGGCAATTTGTTCCAAAAATCTCCATCTAACATTGTAACGTCGTCAGTCGCCTGCAGTGTGTTCAACAAATTTCCATGTCCTGACACTTAACTATTGGGGGGGACAAATACATGGACCGTCCCCCCCACCACATTCTTTGGGGGGGACCATCCCTCCCTGTCCCCCTCTAGGTCTCCGCCCATGTTGTTACTGGTAGCCTAAAACTAATTTTCGACATTAGGTAAGATGACTTTTAAAAGTTTTTGTCACCTTTATTAGGCGTTTATTATAGTTGTATGAAGCTAGTAATTTATAAATATTAAATTCGGCGGAACCGGTGGGTAATTCGTAAATAAATTTTGCTACTCACACTTTCACGAGGCATAGGCCTATAATTATCAGAAAATATTTGCAAAGTGATCACTGAGACGATTTGCACACGCAGACTAACCTATAGACCTGGTTGACCAACTCAAACTATGTATTTATTGCACGGGATCTTCTCAAGACACCAAATAAACCATTCACATACCTGTTCCCGATTCGCATGTGCTTCCGGCTTCTATAGTGGCGCTGTCTACGCGAAACATCCATCTGCCTTTAACTCTGACGTTCGTCGTATTTGCTACTTGGAGAATGCTAGGCTGCCTTGAACCGGGAAGAGCGAAGAAATTCACGCCATCGCCAGCATTGAAGCCGACCTAGAAAATATTTATAATATAAAAATGTTAAACATTGAATGAAATGCCATGCTTTGAAACGAAATATTAATCAAATGCAATAGCACTAAGATAATATTTTGAAGGCATTTTATGAAAATATCAAATATCAAATGAGGAGCAACGCATTTGTAAGTAGGCGTATAATAGGCCTAAAATAATGCCAGATGATGAGATCTTTCCGAATCCTGAGTCTATTTATTCAACACGGTGAAAGCAGACCTTTGACCTAAAATTTTCCCAATGTTCCCAAATGACAAATAGATTACGAAATAATTCAAGCACAATATGTAGATATTGACATTGTAGAATGGGGAAAGTAAACGGTAAGAAAAATTACTGACTCTGAAACCGCTTTTCTTGAAGCTTGCGCAACGAGTAGGCCTAGCGTTTAATCTAAGCATTTCCATGGAATCTTCCCCCCAGGAATGACATATTCCCCAGAAAATTTGTCAAAATGATCATAGTTTTTAGTGCCAGTGATAATATACAGTATAATAGATTCTATACCGTGATGGCCCTATTATTTACTATCGCATGATTATAGGCTAATAATAATTATTATATTATTAGTGCCTCTTAGGTCTACTATATGCCTAATACATAAAGCTATCATATTATAACCCATATGATGTGGTGTTGGTATTTGTGCAAATACTATTTTTCATGACTTAAATGACAGAAATGACTTTCCCTACAGAAGCATTTGACAAAAATGATAATAGGCCTACACCCTGTTTCTGTTTACATTGTTGTGCTTTTAAAACATGCCGCGATATTATTTAGTAGGCTACTATTTAATTATAGTGATTATAATTCCTACAATAATAATAATACTATCATATTATAAATGAGTATTATTCACTGTTAGTAGGCCTAGTTGTAAAAAATACTATTTGTAAGTTCTAGTTGTAAAAACTACTATTTGCACAACTGAATGGCTCTCCTGCGTTCAAACTTTCAGACTGTCAAATTTCAAAATGTTTTCATTCTTGGTTGTTTGATAGATCGAACTTGCTTGGTCTGTGTACCATTTGTAACAATTTGTGCTAATTGCGTCCTGGTCAGCAATTCAGGACCGTCGCGAGCAACAGGGATAGTATCTGATTTCAATGCAGCAAAGTAGAGATCTAAGGCTCTAAGCTCATAATTATGACTATAACTCCCGTCTGCAGTCATTCATAATAGTTGTCCAGTGGCAGCGGAACTGAGTTGCTGAACTTGATACATAGAGAATTTATTATTAATTACAATTATAATTATATCTATTGAAATCTTAGACCACTCTTTATCAGCACTGAAATAATAGCGTAATTTTTTTATCAAGATGACATCTTAAAATGGTTTACTGTCAATACCGCGCACACAACACCGCGATTTTCAATACCGCGCACGATCGATACCGCGAATTTGTTCAATCCAGCTTATATTTCATACCTAAAAATACCTCCATCCAGCCTCTATTTCTCGCTCGTTATTTTAGTCAATCCAGCTTCTATTTCATATATAAAAATACCCTCATCCAGCTTCCATTTCTCATGCTTTATTTTCGTCAATCCAGCTTCTATTTCAGACATAGAAATACCTTCATCCAGCTCTTATTTCTCATGCTTTATTTTCGTCAATCCAGCTTCTATTTCAGACATAGAAGTACATTAATCCAGCTCTTATTTCTCATGCTTTATTTTCGTCAGTCCAGCTTCTGTTTCATATATAAAAATACCCTCATCCAGCTTCCATTTCTCATGCTTTATTTTCGTCAATCCAGCTTCTATTTGACACATAGAAATACCTTCATCCAGCTCTTATTTCTATGTATTTCTATGTCTGAAATAGAAGCTGGATTGACGAGAATAACGAGCGAGAAATAGAAGCTGAATGAAGGTAGATATACAATGTAGGTATGAAATATAAGCTGGATTGAACAAATTCGCGGTAGGCTATCGATCGTGCGCGGTAACGATCGTGCGCGGTATTGAAAATCGCGGTATTGTGTGCGCGGTATTGTGTGCGCGGTATTGTGTGCGCGGTACTGACCGGATACCCTTAAAATGCTGCTAATACTATGTGGAATTCAAAACGAAATTTATAATATTGAAAGTAGGCCTATAATTATTTGTCCTAGACCACTTGTAAGTTGTACCATCACTGAACATCTAGTAGAGCAATTTTCCAAAGGTGACAACTCAAAATGCAGCCATTGCAACGTGGAATTTTTTTTAAAAATTAGTACGGAGTGGACGGACTCTTGCCGAGTCCCCCAGCAACCATGGTTTCCTTTTCAGAAGAGGGAAACTCCTCACCAAGAGGAAGGAATCTAGATTAATCACTGCGCAGCAAATTTTTTCTGTTAGCCTACTTCCAATGTCTCTATTAAGCCGGTAACTGAGGATTATTTAGTTACATCGCGTTCTTGTATTGTCCAGTCTTGATCACCTCTAATAGGTTTTGAGAAGATGCGCTATACAAATTAACATTGCCAATCATAGTAACAAATACTGATGTATATTATTATGTAGCCTACTTGTGCAGCTATTCCTCCAAGTCCAGTCTTCGGATTGCCTCCACTCAAAATTCCCGTTGTCCAACTTAACCTTCCGTAATTGAACATCGCGAACGAGTGCTTTTCGTCTGTTATCAACACCACTTGAAAGCTGTTGATCTGAAAAGGACGATACACAGATAGACCATATTTCAATTTGAAAATTGTTGCTTGCTTATTTGTTTCAATTTAGTGTGTCACACGCTTTGTGAGGGGCGACAAATTAGAGATAGGAAATAACAACAATATTAACTTTTTAGCGTAAAAATATTAAGTGATGATAATGGTGGCTCAATGAAAGTTCTATCAGTCTTACTTACCGGTGTAGTTTTATTTCCTCCGTAGTAAGTGACATTGTGCCAGGTGCCAATGAAGATCCATTTGGCTTTGAAGAAGTAAAGTCCTTTCGACGAGAAAGCCTTGCGCACGTCTTGTGTCGCTTGATCCAACAGAATTGCATCTTTTCGAAAATAAATGCAAATTAAATTTTTAAAAATTTCGATTCTGGCAATTGCACACCTTCTGGAGAAAAGCAAAGGCTAGAGCTAAACTAAAGCCTGGCAAGTCTTGTACAATTGAAATGACACTTAAAGTCATGAATATCATTTAAGTAGGCCTAATAGCACTCAGTGATATTTTCGTTAACGCTAAGTGAAATTAGAACTGACAATATTGATTTCCGTTAACTGTAACTGTGACTGAAATTAGTTCAAGAACGAAAACTGAAATAGAACGGAAATTAAGCACGCAGAACGAATAAAACGAAAATTAATTCTCGAACTGAAATTAAATTAATTAATTAAAATTTCAGTTGATAGTCTTTCTGATGCAGTCTAAAAGACGCGCATACTACTTTCTGACTATTAAAACTTTTTATGTTTGGCCTAGCATGTGCTTCCATGTGCAATTTATTATGGTCATTTTGCAGTTGGACTTTTTCTGTAAGTTTATAATTTTTAACTTCGCGATAAGACCGGTTATGACCGTTATGTGAAAATGAATCTCCGACATTTAACACCACCACAGTGAATATACCGGACACAGTTAATCCCCGCGACAATAAATCCGCGAGAGTTAATCCCGGTGACAATTAATCCCGCGAGAGTTAGCCTAATCCCGGCGACAATTAATCCCGCGAGAGTTAGCCTAATCCCGGCGACAATTAATCCCGCGAGAGTTAATCCCTGCGACAAATAATCCCGCGAGAGTTAATCCCTGCGACAATTAATCCCGCGAGAGTTAGCCTAATCCCGGCGACAATTAATCCCGCGAGAGTTAATCCCTGCGACAAATAATCCCGCGAGAGTTAATCCCGGTGACAATTAATCCCGCGAGAGTTAGCCTAATCCCGGCGACAATTAATCCCGCGAGAGTTAATCCCTGCGACAAATAATCCCGCGAGAGTTAATCCCTGCGACAATTAATCCCGCGAGAGTTAATCCCTGCGACAATTAATCCCGCGAGAGTTAATCCCTGTGACAATTAATCCCGCGAGAGTTACAGACCTGGGTTTTGCAGATTCCTCGGGTAAAAATAATAATAAAGGTAAAAAAATAATAATGTAATAATAACACAGCCTATAGCTGTTTGAACCCAAAAGTCTATTTCTGCGCTTTTCTAAAATAGGCCTAATTGTTGGATCTATGGACATTGGACAGTGTTGGTGGGTAACATCATATTGCCAAGGGAATGCTAAATTATGCATTGATCGTGCTTAAAAAATTAATTACCAAATTCCACACAGTGTTCTACACGCAACTTTCGTAGAGATACAAATGGAACGAAATGGAATGGAAAATGGAGCTTCACGTCGTATAAATTTAGGCTAATGGATTATAATCGTAATCTCCAAATTTCTAAAGCGCCACTCGAAAGCCAAGCGCGGAGCACCGGCTTATTCACGAGCGCTGCGTTGAGTCAAAAGGGTTGTTCGTAAGAGTAGTCCATAGTGACCCGGGTCGAGATAATAACGAAGGTAAAAGTTGATTCAGCATGAGAAAATCTTGAGGGCGACTCATAATAAGGGGGTTTATAATCATCCATGGCAAAACTGATTATATTTGTAACTATAGAGGGAGCGCCTCTGATTGGTGTGCACTCGAGTGGAGCTACATGTATACTGGTATATATAGACCTACTGAAATAATATAATCATATAAAAATTCGAAGTTATTATTAACCTAGTGAACAAAGTTTAAATTAATGCGTTCATGAGAAATAATCTTTAGCCTTGCCTGTCGATTGTCTGTAGTAGATTCGTCCATTATTTATTGATGTGTGGATGTCTGCCCAAAAGGAAGTTATCATTCGAGTTATAACGGGAAATGGATGTGGAGTGTAGGTTATCATTGGTTGGCGAAACGATATCACACCGTTGGAATTCACCTGTAAAATTAATGCACCGATAGCAGCATTAACAGGCACCATAACGGCAGTGTAGTAAATGAAACTGTAATAATTTTTATGTTCTTGAATTTTATATAGCGGCCATATGCCTTGACCCTGCTCATTTTTCACTGAATTGATCGGGCGGGATCCTTCTCCACCGCTCGCCCATTTTAGACCCCCGTGCACACCATAAACTAAACCAGCTATCGACTCAAGTTTCTATTATAATTCTGGCAATTATCTAGATTTCATTTGGTGGATTGAATGTGACAAGGATTTAAGAGGATAGAGCGGGAAGATCAGAGTCAGCTCAAGGACAGGTGCGTGAAAACTAGAGAAATCAGTAGGGAGGAAGTTCGAATGGCTAATTTTCTTAAAAGACCATTAAGACGTTTAAGTTCAATGGCATTGGCAAATCCCCAGCAAACAGAGGAGGCATAAAGTAACCTTGCGATGGTAGTTACTAGCTCTAACAACATCAAACAAAACACGTAAAGCAAACTTGGATTGCCTGGCTTTGAAGCATAATTTTGTTAATATCAGCCTCAAAGTCAATCAGATCAGTACAGAGGTGGCGACGCCGACGCCCCAAAAAAACCAAGACAAGAGGTAGGCACAGAGATTGCCCCCCCCCCCCCCCCCGTAGGACGGACGTGCTTTGTAGGCTGCTATAAGCTCCGCGGATTGCAGGCTGTCTGTTCTGTTAGTAGTTAAGATTTGTGTATTCTGTCATTTGAGTTCTTGCGAATTGTTTCAATTGTTTCAATTGCATAGCCTACATGTAACTGTAGACCTACATTGCAGCCGGTTACGGTGCATGTGTCAACTGGATTGTTTCAATAAATAATATATTATTATTATTAGTAGTAGTAGTAGTATTATATATTCTTTTCAAACATACATATAGTATCCTATGTGATGCATTAAAGAAGGGAAAGTTGGCGACGATTGGCAATTCACTCGTGAGATCGAGTCCAGGAGGTTGCATCGTATCTCCAACATCCACTCCGAATGGATAGAACAGTGCTTTCGAAATGTTTGGATCCTTCAAGGCTCCGATGGAGTCAGTCAGACCCAGCATCAGACTCAACCAAATAACTAACATCTGAACAAAACACAGACATAATAATAATTATTATTTTTTTAACAACTGCAAAATGTAGGCTATCGTGGTTTTCTGTTGAAGTGGCGCTACATGAAGTTTGAGCAACAATTAGAAATACTGGTGATACAATAATTATTTTATGGAAACATTTTCGTGAACATCTATTCTATGATTTTTAATTTCGATTAAGCTTTTATCACCGATGTTTATTCGGATATTCCTAATTGCAGCATTATGCAAAGATTGTGCAAAGATTATGGATTGAATTTTTTTATTCAACACATTATTTCGCGAAATAGTAGCCTATCATTCTCTGCGTAATAAAAAGACTCACATTAGCCTACTGGTTATCTCAATAAATCGCATCATGTGATAGTCTAGCCTACATTCCGCTACGGTACACCAGAATATTTGGTCTCAATATGGCCCTGCGCTGTGGAACCAGTTTCCTCCTTCGACTAGTTCTTCCTTATGAACTGGTGGACCAAATGTCTCTTTTCGCTATCACAAAACCACTGGGAGCGCACCTGATTAGCGTGCACTGCGAGAGGAGCAATATAAATTTATAGATATATTATATACAAATAATAATTGCATTTAAATAAGTTGCGAGTGAATAAGTAATTAAGTATGTCCTTGCATTCGGAAACAGATTACTTCTTACCATGCGTGACACTTCGATCGATGTCTACAAACTGAGTGAATGAACTTCAGCAACTTGAGAATGCCTGCAGCAGAACACACATTGGTAGGATTGATCGAAAAAGTTTACCCTGTACTTTCGATCCACCCAAGCACACAGCCTTTGCTGAAACTGACTTCGTTTCTCCTGATCCGTTGAATTAATAAACAACAAAATAATGATATTGCTGAGCGGACATTAGCCGCTTGTCAATGTTTTTCCATTCTTTCCTGCAGTCGGGATGTACGCCTTTTCCATGCAGCAGAGCGAATACTTCCTCTTCAATTGGCGTTTTGGATTTTCCCTCAGTTATATCGAGCCCTCCAATTGACAGACCTTGAACTCAGTGGTTGACCTCTATACCACCACACACCCACCCCGTTTGAGGTAATTTATTGGCACGGGTGGCATTAAGATACATCTCGCATCTGACGCAAACTACAGTAGCTGTAAGATTAACGTGGCCGAAACCTTCATATAACAATAGCCTATACATGTAGCTGTCAAATTAATTTTAGCCTAACGTCAACCAGACACTTTTAATCTTTTCAACAATACAGCTGCAATTTGATATCGCCCTACAATACATGCAAGGCTCAGAAGTACACATGCGCTTGACGGTGAAGCTGCAATAATTATTGTATTGCAGAGTAATTGTGATTGAAGGACTTGCTCAGCGTCCCTACACACAGGTACACAGTAGGGTAGGCTATAACCGCATCGGACGAGGATCGAACCCGTAGGCTACTCTCAGCAAGCGACCACTCTAACTAATTAATTGGCCACCGAGCTTCATCAATGGTGTTGGAGAGTTTTCTGCATGAATTTTACTGGTACTAATTTACATAGGCTAACTATTGTGTAGGTATTAATGTGTGATGCAGGCCTATATCCGGTTCTTTTCAACGTATCTACTATAATCTGATAATTATCGCGTCTACAATTACGTCATCCAACTTCACATTCGGCGGAGGAATTGGTTGCATCTATTCAATTTTTTAGTGCCGGTGTAAACCTCCTTAAAGCAATCCGGGAATGGAATATAATATTAGGCCTATCGTATATTGCACATTGTATCCGGGGGAAAACCATTCTATCCCAATTATTGAAAAATGCGTACCAGGTATAATTGAAAATTTTGTGCTGTAGGCTAATCAAAACTGAAACATTTTAAGTGTCCTAAGCAACTTCCGAGCAAAGCAACTCGAATTTAGTTAGCGCCTCAAAGTGTTCTTAAGTGTTCTAAATGTTCTTAATGCTCCAAAATCAAAGCGAACAAAATAGTTTAGTAGCAATAAACATACCAGTTAGTCACTGTTAGTGGCATTGTTCAAAACAAGGAAAATGGAAGTTCATTTGCAAAAAAACACATGCGGAAGTGACTTTTTCAACTTTTCATCATCTAGGAGATGCGATAATACGGAAATGCTCTACTTCGTGACACCCTCGCAAAATACTAAGGCACCATGGCAGCCGATGACGCGCAAAACCAAGCCTTAAAAGCCTACAGAATATCTTGATTCTAGAGCGACAGAAAGACAGCATGCAGTATATAAACAATTTGTAAAACGAATTGTATTTAGAAAAGAACGACATAATCGACTGGAGCAGACCTGTTAAGTAGCCTATTGAATTGGCCCTAATCAGTGAGGAACAGATCTAAGCGGAATCGGCTTGTTGTGTGAGCGTGCTCTCTGGGTCGGGTCAGCAAAGGCTGATTCTGCAAAATTGTAAACAGGCAACGCGCGAGTCTTCAGTTTGCCAAGTTTTGATAATTGCAATCAATCAATAAACTTAACAATTTTGATTACCTGGTATACCATTAATAAAATAATAATATTCTCCATGTTTAGATCTAATGCGACAATAACTACACTTCAAGTAGACGTAAGCTATGTAGGTCAAATGATCATTGAGATGTCGATTCCGATTAATTCGAACTCTAGTTCATGCAGCAACAGACAAACTCTTTCACAAAGAGCGGCAGGACAGAAATCGAACGACCATCATTTGCTAGACACGACTGGTAGCGCTGTGGTGTCTGCCACGATCAGACATGTAGTTGAGTGCTGAACAGTTTTCCGATGAATAACGTCCGTCAGCAATCAGCTTTCACCACCACCAGACATCGGATTTTCCTCCGTGGTAGAATCCAATATCATCCGTTTTTTATAAGAAGGAATGTGAAAATTCAGCAATGCTTTTGAGTAGACCTACAGTGTAACACGACGTACGCGTGGCTATACCCCGAATGCTAGTAGTAGGCCTAGCCATCAGTCACGATTGGGTTGCGTAAGGTATTACAAAGGCGTGGTGACCTCGGTTTATGTAAGGTAAGGGAACAAAAGTTAGGCGACACGTCTAGTCTTGATAAGTTGATTTCAGAGCAATAAAACAGATTTATCCAATTATAATTACTTAGGGTCAGGCCAGATAAAGGTTAAGATTAACTTAAGAACATGGTGACTGATGTTTGAGGTAAGGTTAATAGCGCCAATTTGATACCAAAGGCATAGGCTACTAGTCCAGAGCAATTTCGACACAACTAAAACCACATGGAAAGTTTGTAAGACATACACTCAATGGACAATCGTCCAGCTGAATATGGCATCGTGAGGAGATAGCAAAAGTTCGCAAATCGACAATTATATACTAAATAAGTCGGTTTTATTAAGCGGTTCTGTTCAAGAGGAAAATAATGTTCTCCTAAATTTATGATCTTTACATCCATCGAGCCTCTATGTACATGTATAAGGTGGGACAACAAAAGACCCCCCAAGGTATTTTGCCAATATCTTTGCCAAATTAAGAATTTTTGAATAAACTTTTACCGTCTTATTAAAGGCGATTCATATTTAGGCGGGCCTACGTGCAATTGCCA
>CAMAOG010000345.1:0-33760 GCA_945859605.1 Lumbricus rubellus | reverse complement strand
ATGCAATGGAAAAGAAATTTAATAATAATAATAATAATATTAAATATTAATTTGCTGCTGAATACTTTAGGCGGCACACGAAGTTAGGTTTTTCGCGCAGGCCGGGTCGGTCCCTACCCAGGACCGTCTTCCTTGAGCGCTGCCTAGGGTATTCTACTGATGACAAGCCGGTTCGAAGAAGCCCATGCAATGGAAAAGAAATTTAATAATAATAATAATAATATTAAATATTAATTTGCTGCTGAATACTTTAGGCGGCACACGAAGTTAGGTTTTTCGCGCAGGCCGGGTCGGTCCCTACCCAGGACCGTCTTCCTTGAGCGCTGCCTAGGGTATTCTACTGATGACAAGCCGGTTCGAAGAAGCCCATGCAATGGAAAAGAAATTTAATAATAATAATAATAATATTAAATATTAATTTGCTGCTGAATACTTTAGGCGGCACACGAAGTTAGGTTTTTCGCGCAGGCCGGGTCGGTCCCTACCCAGGACCGTCTTCCTTGAGCGCTGCCTAGGGTATTCTACTGATGACAAGCCGGTTCGAAGAAGCCCATGCAATGGAAAAGAAATTTAATAATAATAATAATAATATTAAATATTAATTTGCTGCTGAATACTTTAGGCGGCACACGAAGTTAGGTTTTTCGCGCAGGCCGGGTCGGTCCCTACCCAGGACCGTCTTCCTTGAGCGCTGCCTAGGGTATTCTACTGATGACAAGCCGGTTCGAAGAAGCCCATGCAATGGAAAAGAAATTTAATAATAATAATAATAATATTAAATATTAATTTGCTGCTGAATACTTTAGGCGGCACACGAAGTTAGGTTTTTCGCGCAGGCCGGGTCGGTCCCTACCCAGGACCGTCTTCCTTGAGCGCTGCCTAGGGTATTCTACTGATGACAAGCCGGTTCGAAGAAGCCCATGCAATGGAAAAGAAATTTAATAATAATAATAATAATATTAAATATTAATTTGCTGCTGAATACTTTAGGCGGCACACGAAGTTAGGTTTTTCGCGCAGGCCGGGTCGGTCCCTACCCAGGACCGTCTTCCTTGAGCGCTGCCTAGGGTATTCTACTGATGACAAGCCGGTTCGAAGAAGCCCATGCAATGGAAAAGAAATTTAATAATAATAATAATAATATTAAATATTAATTTGCTGCTGAATACTTTAGGCGGCACACGAAGTTAGGTTTTTCGCGCAGGCCGGGTCGGTCCCTACCCAGGACCGTCTTCCTTGAGCGCTGCCTAGGGTATTCTACTGATGACAAGCCGGTTCGAAGAAGCCCATGCAATGGAAAAGAAATTTAATAATAATAATAATAATATTAAATATTAATTTGCTGCTGAATACTTTAGGCGGCACACGAAGTTAGGTTTTTCGCGCAGGCCGGGTCGGTCCCTACCCAGGACCGTCTTCCTTGAGCGCTGCCTAGGGTATTCTACTGATGACAAGCCGGTTCGAAGAAGCCCATGCAATGGAAAAGAAATTTAATAATAATAATAATAATATTAAATATTAATTTGCTGCTGAATACTTTAGGCGGCACACGAAGTTAGGTTTTTCGCGCAGGCCGGGTCGGTCCCTACCCAGGACCGTCTTCCTTGAGCGCTGCCTAGGGTATTCTACTGATGACAAGCCGGTTCGAAGAAGCCCATGCAATGGAAAAGAAATTTAATAATAATAATAATAATATTAAATATTAATTTGCTGCTGAATACTTTAGGCGGCACACGAAGTTAGGTTTTTCGCGCAGGCCGGGTCGGTCCCTACCCAGGACCGTCTTCCTTGAGCGCTGCCTAGGGTATTCTACTGATGACAAGCCGGTTCGAAGAAGCCCATGCAATGGAAAAGAAATTTAATAATAATAATAATAATATTAAATATTAATTTGCTGCTGAATACTTTAGGCGGCACACGAAGTTAGGTTTTTCGCGCAGGCCGGGTCGGTCCCTACCCAGGACCGTCTTCCTTGAGCGCTGCCTAGGGTATTCTACTGATGACAAGCCGGTTCGAAGAAGCCCATGCAATGGAAAAGAAATTTAATAATAATAATAATAATATTAAATATTAATTTGCTGCTGAATACTTTAGGCGGCACACGAAGTTAGGTTTTTCGCGCAGGCCGGGTCGGTCCCTACCCAGGACCGTCTTCCTTGAGCGCTGCCTAGGGTATTCTACTGATGACAAGCCGGTTCGAAGAAGCCCATGCAATGGAAAAGAAATTTAATAATAATAATAATAATATTAAATATTAATTTGCTGCTGAATACTTTAGGCGGCACACGAAGTTAGGTTTTTCGCGCAGGCCGGGTCGGTCCCTACCCAGGACCGTCTTCCTTGAGCGCTGCCTAGGGTATTCTACTGATGACAAGCCGGTTCGAAGAAGCCCATGCAATGGAAAAGAAATTTAATAATAATAATAATAATATTAAATATTAATTTGCTGCTGAATACTTTAGGCGGCACACGAAGTTAGGTTTTTCGCGCAGGCCGGGTCGGTCCCTACCCAGGACCGTCTTCCTTGAGCGCTGCCTAGGGTATTCTACTGATGACAAGCCGGTTCGAAGAAGCCCATGCAATGGAAAAGAAATTTAATAATAATAATAATAATATTAAATATTAATTTGCTGCTGAATACTTTAGGCGGCACACGAAGTTAGGTTTTTCGCGCAGGCCGGGTCGGTCCCTACCCAGGACCGTCTTCCTTGAGCGCTGCCTAGGGTATTCTACTGATGACAAGCCGGTTCGAAGAAGCCCATGCAATGGAAAAGAAATTTAATAATAATAATAATAATATTAAATATTAATTTGCTGCTGAATACTTTAGGCGGCACACGAAGTTAGGTTTTTCGCGCAGGCCGGGTCGGTCCCTACCCAGGACCGTCTTCCTTGAGCGCTGCCTAGGGTATTCTACTGATGACAAGCCGGTTCGAAGAAGCCCATGCAATGGAAAAGAAATTTAATAATAATAATAATAATATTAAATATTAATTTGCTGCTGAATACTTTAGGCGGCACACGAAGTTAGGTTTTTCGCGCAGGCCGGGTCGGTCCCTACCCAGGACCGTCTTCCTTGAGCGCTGCCTAGGGTATTCTACTGATGACAAGCCGGTTCGAAGAAGCCCATGCAATGGAAAAGAAATTTAATAATAATAATAATAATATTAAATATTAATTTGCTGCTGAATACTTTAGGCGGCACACGAAGTTAGGTTTTTCGCGCAGGCCGGGTCGGTCCCTACCCAGGACCGTCTTCCTTGAGCGCTGCCTAGGGTATTCTACTGATGACAAGCCGGTTCGAAGAAGCCCATGCAATGGAAAAGAAATTTAATAATAATAATAATAATATTAAATATTAATTTGCTGCTGAATACTTTAGGCGGCACACGAAGTTAGGTTTTTCGCGCAGGCCGGGTCGGTCCCTACCCAGGACCGTCTTCCTTGAGCGCTGCCTAGGGTATTCTACTGATGACAAGCCGGTTCGAAGAAGCCCATGCAATGGAAAAGAAATTTAATAATAATAATAATAATATTAAATATTAATTTGCTGCTGAATACTTTAGGCGGCACACGAAGTTAGGTTTTTCGCGCAGGCCGGGTCGGTCCCTACCCAGGACCGTCTTCCTTGAGCGCTGCCTAGGGTATTCTACTGATGACAAGCCGGTTCGAAGAAGCCCATGCAATGGAAAAGAAATTTAATAATAATAATAATAATATTAAATATTAATTTGCTGCTGAATACTTTAGGCGGCACACGAAGTTAGGTTTTTCGCGCAGGCCGGGTCGGTCCCTACCCAGGACCGTCTTCCTTGAGCGCTGCCTAGGGTATTCTACTGATGACAAGCCGGTTCGAAGAAGCCCATGCAATGGAAAAGAAATTTAATAATAATAATAATAATATTAAATATTAATTTGCTGCTGAATACTTTAGGCGGCACACGAAGTTAGGTTTTTCGCGCAGGCCGGGTCGGTCCCTACCCAGGACCGTCTTCCTTGAGCGCTGCCTAGGGTATTCTACTGATGACAAGCCGGTTCGAAGAAGCCCATGCAATGGAAAAGAAATTTAATAATAATAATAATAATATTAAATATTAATTTGCTGCTGAATACTTTAGGCGGCACACGAAGTTAGGTTTTTCGCGCAGGCCGGGTCGGTCCCTACCCAGGACCGTCTTCCTTGAGCGCTGCCTAGGGTATTCTACTGATGACAAGCCGGTTCGAAGAAGCCCATGCAATGGAAAAGAAATTTAATAATAATAATAATAATATTAAATATTAATTTGCTGCTGAATACTTTAGGCGGCACACGAAGTTAGGTTTTTCGCGCAGGCCGGGTCGGTCCCTACCCAGGACCGTCTTCCTTGAGCGCTGCCTAGGGTATTCTACTGATGACAAGCCGGTTCGAAGAAGCCCATGCAATGGAAAAGAAATTTAATAATAATAATAATAATATTAAATATTAATTTGCTGCTGAATACTTTAGGCGGCACACGAAGTTAGGTTTTTCGCGCAGGCCGGGTCGGTCCCTACCCAGGACCGTCTTCCTTGAGCGCTGCCTAGGGTATTCTACTGATGACAAGCCGGTTCGAAGAAGCCCATGCAATGGAAAAGAAATTTAATAATAATAATAATAATATTAAATATTAATTTGCTGCTGAATACTTTAGGCGGCACACGAAGTTAGGTTTTTCGCGCAGGCCGGGTCGGTCCCTACCCAGGACCGTCTTCCTTGAGCGCTGCCTAGGGTATTCTACTGATGACAAGCCGGTTCGAAGAAGCCCATGCAATGGAAAAGAAATTTAATAATAATAATAATAATATTAAATATTAATTTGCTGCTGAATACTTTAGGCGGCACACGAAGTTAGGTTTTTCGCGCAGGCCGGGTCGGTCCCTACCCAGGACCGTCTTCCTTGAGCGCTGCCTAGGGTATTCTACTGATGACAAGCCGGTTCGAAGAAGCCCATGCAATGGAAAAGAAATTTAATAATAATAATAATAATATTAAATATTAATTTGCTGCTGAATACTTTAGGCGGCACACGAAGTTAGGTTTTTCGCGCAGGCCGGGTCGGTCCCTACCCAGGACCGTCTTCCTTGAGCGCTGCCTAGGGTATTCTACTGATGACAAGCCGGTTCGAAGAAGCCCATGCAATGGAAAAGAAATTTAATAATAATAATAATAATATTAAATATTAATTTGCTGCTGAATACTTTAGGCGGCACACGAAGTTAGGTTTTTCGCGCAGGCCGGGTCGGTCCCTACCCAGGACCGTCTTCCTTGAGCGCTGCCTAGGGTATTCTACTGATGACAAGCCGGTTCGAAGAAGCCCATGCAATGGAAAAGAAATTTAATAATAATAATAATAATATTAAATATTAATTTGCTGCTGAATACTTTAGGCGGCACACGAAGTTAGGTTTTTCGCGCAGGCCGGGTCGGTCCCTACCCAGGACCGTCTTCCTTGAGCGCTGCCTAGGGTATTCTACTGATGACAAGCCGGTTCGAAGAAGCCCATGCAATGGAAAAGAAATTTAATAATAATAATAATAATATTAAATATTAATTTGCTGCTGAATACTTTAGGCGGCACACGAAGTTAGGTTTTTCGCGCAGGCCGGGTCGGTCCCTACCCAGGACCGTCTTCCTTGAGCGCTGCCTAGGGTATTCTACTGATGACAAGCCGGTTCGAAGAAGCCCATGCAATGGAAAAGAAATTTAATAATAATAATAATAATATTAAATATTAATTTGCTGCTGAATACTTTAGGCGGCACACGAAGTTAGGTTTTTCGCGCAGGCCGGGTCGGTCCCTACCCAGGACCGTCTTCCTTGAGCGCTGCCTAGGGTATTCTACTGATGACAAGCCGGTTCGAAGAAGCCCATGCAATGGAAAAGAAATTTAATAATAATAATAATAATATTAAATATTAATTTGCTGCTGAATACTTTAGGCGGCACACGAAGTTAGGTTTTTCGCGCAGGCCGGGTCGGTCCCTACCCAGGACCGTCTTCCTTGAGCGCTGCCTAGGGTATTCTACTGATGACAAGCCGGTTCGAAGAAGCCCATGCAATGGAAAAGAAATTTAATAATAATAATAATAATATTAAATATTAATTTGCTGCTGAATACTTTAGGCGGCACACGAAGTTAGGTTTTTCGCGCAGGCCGGGTCGGTCCCTACCCAGGACCGTCTTCCTTGAGCGCTGCCTAGGGTATTCTACTGATGACAAGCCGGTTCGAAGAAGCCCATGCAATGGAAAAGAAATTTAATAATAATAATAATAATATTAAATATTAATTTGCTGCTGAATACTTTAGGCGGCACACGAAGTTAGGTTTTTCGCGCAGGCCGGGTCGGTCCCTACCCAGGACCGTCTTCCTTGAGCGCTGCCTAGGGTATTCTACTGATGACAAGCCGGTTCGAAGAAGCCCATGCAATGGAAAAGAAATTTAATAATAATAATAATAATATTAAATATTAATTTGCTGCTGAATACTTTAGGCGGCACACGAAGTTAGGTTTTTCGCGCAGGCCGGGTCGGTCCCTACCCAGGACCGTCTTCCTTGAGCGCTGCCTAGGGTATTCTACTGATGACAAGCCGGTTCGAAGAAGCCCATGCAATGGAAAAGAAATTTAATAATAATAATAATAATATTAAATATTAATTTGCTGCTGAATACTTTAGGCGGCACACGAAGTTAGGTTTTTCGCGCAGGCCGGGTCGGTCCCTACCCAGGACCGTCTTCCTTGAGCGCTGCCTAGGGTATTCTACTGATGACAAGCCGGTTCGAAGAAGCCCATGCAATGGAAAAGAAATTTAATAATAATAATAATAATATTAAATATTAATTTGCTGCTGAATACTTTAGGCGGCACACGAAGTTAGGTTTTTCGCGCAGGCCGGGTCGGTCCCTACCCAGGACCGTCTTCCTTGAGCGCTGCCTAGGGTATTCTACTGATGACAAGCCGGTTCGAAGAAGCCCATGCAATGGAAAAGAAATTTAATAATAATAATAATAATATTAAATATTAATTTGCTGCTGAATACTTTAGGCGGCACACGAAGTTAGGTTTTTCGCGCAGGCCGGGTCGGTCCCTACCCAGGACCGTCTTCCTTGAGCGCTGCCTAGGGTATTCTACTGATGACAAGCCGGTTCGAAGAAGCCCATGCAATGGAAAAGAAATTTAATAATAATAATAATAATATTAAATATTAATTTGCTGCTGAATACTTTAGGCGGCACACGAAGTTAGGTTTTTCGCGCAGGCCGGGTCGGTCCCTACCCAGGACCGTCTTCCTTGAGCGCTGCCTAGGGTATTCTACTGATGACAAGCCGGTTCGAAGAAGCCCATGCAATGGAAAAGAAATTTAATAATAATAATAATAATATTAAATATTAATTTGCTGCTGAATACTTTAGGCGGCACACGAAGTTAGGTTTTTCGCGCAGGCCGGGTCGGTCCCTACCCAGGACCGTCTTCCTTGAGCGCTGCCTAGGGTATTCTACTGATGACAAGCCGGTTCGAAGAAGCCCATGCAATGGAAAAGAAATTTAATAATAATAATAATAATATTAAATATTAATTTGCTGCTGAATACTTTAGGCGGCACACGAAGTTAGGTTTTTCGCGCAGGCCGGGTCGGTCCCTACCCAGGACCGTCTTCCTTGAGCGCTGCCTAGGGTATTCTACTGATGACAAGCCGGTTCGAAGAAGCCCATGCAATGGAAAAGAAATTTAATAATAATAATAATAATATTAAATATTAATTTGCTGCTGAATACTTTAGGCGGCACACGAAGTTAGGTTTTTCGCGCAGGCCGGGTCGGTCCCTACCCAGGACCGTCTTCCTTGAGCGCTGCCTAGGGTATTCTACTGATGACAAGCCGGTTCGAAGAAGCCCATGCAATGGAAAAGAAATTTAATAATAATAATAATAATATTAAATATTAATTTGCTGCTGAATACTGTAGGCGGCACACGAAGTTAGGTTTTTCGCGCAGGCCGGGTCGGTCCCTACCCAGGACCGTCTTCCTTGAGCGCTGCCTAGGGTATTCTACTGATGACAAGCCGGTTCGAAGAAGCCCATGCAATGGAAAAGAAATTTAATAATAATAATAATAATATTAAATATTAATTTGCTGCTGAATACTTTAGGCGGCACACGAAGTTAGGTTTTTCGCGCAGGCCGGGTCGGTCCCTACCCAGGACCGTCTTCCTTGAGCGCTGCCTAGGGTATTCTACTGATGACAAGCCGGTTCGAAGAAGCCCATGCAATGGAAAAGAAATTTAATAATAATAATAATAATATTAAATATTAATTTGCTGCTGAATACTTTAGGCGGCACACGAAGTTAGGTTTTTCGCGCAGGCCGGGTCGGTCCCTACCCAGGACCGTCTTCCTTGAGCGCTGCCTAGGGTATTCTACTGATGACAAGCCGGTTCGAAGAAGCCCATGCAATGGAAAAGAAATTTAATAATAATAATAATAATATTAAATATTAATTTGCTGCTGAATACTTTAGGCGGCACACGAAGTTAGGTTTTTCGCGCAGGCCGGGTCGGTCCCTACCCAGGACCGTCTTCCTTGAGCGCTGCCTAGGGTATTCTACTGATGACAAGCCGGTTCGAAGAAGCCCATGCAATGGAAAAGAAATTTAATAATAATAATAATAATATTAAATATTAATTTGCTGCTGAATACTTTAGGCGGCACACGAAGTTAGGTTTTTCGCGCAGGCCGGGTCGGTCCCTACCCAGGACCGTCTTCCTTGAGCGCTGCCTAGGGTATTCTACTGATGACAAGCCGGTTCGAAGAAGCCCATGCAATGGAAAAGAAATTTAATAATAATAATAATAATATTAAATATTAATTTGCTGCTGAATACTTTAGGCGGCACACGAAGTTAGGTTTTTCGCGCAGGCCGGGTCGGTCCCTACCCAGGACCGTCTTCCTTGAGCGCTGCCTAGGGTATTCTACTGATGACAAGCCGGTTCGAAGAAGCCCATGCAATGGAAAAGAAATTTAATAATAATAATAATAATATTAAATATTAATTTGCTGCTGAATACTTTAGGCGGCACACGAAGTTAGGTTTTTCGCGCAGGCCGGGTCGGTCCCTACCCAGGACCGTCTTCCTTGAGCGCTGCCTAGGGTATTCTACTGATGACAAGCCGGTTCGAAGAAGCCCATGCAATGGAAAAGAAATTTAATAATAATAATAATAATATTAAATATTAATTTGCTGCTGAATACTTTAGGCGGCACACGAAGTTAGGTTTTTCGCGCAGGCCGGGTCGGTCCCTACCCAGGACCGTCTTCCTTGAGCGCTGCCTAGGGTATTCTACTGATGACAAGCCGGTTCGAAGAAGCCCATGCAATGGAAAAGAAATTTAATAATAATAATAATAATATTAAATATTAATTTGCTGCTGAATACTTTAGGCGGCACACGAAGTTAGGTTTTTCGCGCAGGCCGGGTCGGTCCCTACCCAGGACCGTCTTCCTTGAGCGCTGCCTAGGGTATTCTACTGATGACAAGCCGGTTCGAAGAAGCCCATGCAATGGAAAAGAAATTTAATAATAATAATAATAATATTAAATATTAATTTGCTGCTGAATACTTTAGGCGGCACACGAAGTTAGGTTTTTCGCGCAGGCCGGGTCGGTCCCTACCCAGGACCGTCTTCCTTGAGCGCTGCCTAGGGTATTCTACTGATGACAAGCCGGTTCGAAGAAGCCCATGCAATGGAAAAGAAATTTAATAATAATAATAATAATATTAAATATTAATTTGCTGCTGAATACTTTAGGCGGCACACGAAGTTAGGTTTTTCGCGCAGGCCGGGTCGGTCCCTACCCAGGACCGTCTTCCTTGAGCGCTGCCTAGGGTATTCTACTGATGACAAGCCGGTTCGAAGAAGCCCATGCAATGGAAAAGAAATTTAATAATAATAATAATAATATTAAATATTAATTTGCTGCTGAATACTTTAGGCGGCACACGAAGTTAGGTTTTTCGCGCAGGCCGGGTCGGTCCCTACCCAGGACCGTCTTCCTTGAGCGCTGCCTAGGGTATTCTACTGATGACAAGCCGGTTCGAAGAAGCCCATGCAATGGAAAAGAAATTTAATAATAATAATAATAATATTAAATATTAATTTGCTGCTGAATACTTTAGGCGGCACACGAAGTTAGGTTTTTCGCGCAGGCCGGGTCGGTCCCTACCCAGGACCGTCTTCCTTGAGCGCTGCCTAGGGTATTCTACTGATGACAAGCCGGTTCGAAGAAGCCCATGCAATGGAAAAGAAATTTAATAATAATAATAATAATATTAAATATTAATTTGCTGCTGAATACTTTAGGCGGCACACGAAGTTAGGTTTTTCGCGCAGGCCGGGTCGGTCCCTACCCAGGACCGTCTTCCTTGAGCGCTGCCTAGGGTATTCTACTGATGACAAGCCGGTTCGAAGAAGCCCATGCAATGGAAAAGAAATTTAATAATAATAATAATAATATTAAATATTAATTTGCTGCTGAATACTTTAGGCGGCACACGAAGTTAGGTTTTTCGCGCAGGCCGGGTCGGTCCCTACCCAGGACCGTCTTCCTTGAGCGCTGCCTAGGGTATTCTACTGATGACAAGCCGGTTCGAAGAAGCCCATGCAATGGAAAAGAAATTTAATAATAATAATAATAATATTAAATATTAATTTGCTGCTGAATACTTTAGGCGGCACACGAAGTTAGGTTTTTCGCGCAGGCCGGGTCGGTCCCTACCCAGGACCGTCTTCCTTGAGCGCTGCCTAGGGTATTCTACTGATGACAAGCCGGTTCGAAGAAGCCCATGCAATGGAAAAGAAATTTAATAATAATAATAATAATATTAAATATTAATTTGCTGCTGAATACTTTAGGCGGCACACGAAGTTAGGTTTTTCGCGCAGGCCGGGTCGGTCCCTACCCAGGACCGTCTTCCTTGAGCGCTGCCTAGGGTATTCTACTGATGACAAGCCGGTTCGAAGAAGCCCATGCAATGGAAAAGAAATTTAATAATAATAATAATAATATTAAATATTAATTTGCTGCTGAATACTTTAGGCGGCACACGAAGTTAGGTTTTTCGCGCAGGCCGGGTCGGTCCCTACCCAGGACCGTCTTCCTTGAGCGCTGCCTAGGGTATTCTACTGATGACAAGCCGGTTCGAAGAAGCCCATGCAATGGAAAAGAAATTTAATAATAATAATAATAATATTAAATATTAATTTGCTGCTGAATACTTTAGGCGGCACACGAAGTTAGGTTTTTCGCGCAGGCCGGGTCGGTCCCTACCCAGGACCGTCTTCCTTGAGCGCTGCCTAGGGTATTCTACTGATGACAAGCCGGTTCGAAGAAGCCCATGCAATGGAAAAGAAATTTAATAATAATAATAATAATATTAAATATTAATTTGCTGCTGAATACTTTAGGCGGCACACGAAGTTAGGTTTTTCGCGCAGGCCGGGTCGGTCCCTACCCAGGACCGTCTTCCTTGAGCGCTGCCTAGGGTATTCTACTGATGACAAGCCGGTTCGAAGAAGCCCATGCAATGGAAAAGAAATTTAATAATAATAATAATAATATTAAATATTAATTTGCTGCTGAATACTTTAGGCGGCACACGAAGTTAGGTTTTTCGCGCAGGCCGGGTCGGTCCCTACCCAGGACCGTCTTCCTTGAGCGCTGCCTAGGGTATTCTACTGATGACAAGCCGGTTCGAAGAAGCCCATGCAATGGAAAAGAAATTTAATAATAATAATAATAATATTAAATATTAATTTGCTGCTGAATACTTTAGGCGGCACACGAAGTTAGGTTTTTCGCGCAGGCCGGGTCGGTCCCTACCCAGGACCGTCTTCCTTGAGCGCTGCCTAGGGTATTCTACTGATGACAAGCCGGTTCGAAGAAGCCCATGCAATGGAAAAGAAATTTAATAATAATAATAATAATATTAAATATTAATTTGCTGCTGAATACTTTAGGCGGCACACGAAGTTAGGTTTTTCGCGCAGGCCGGGTCGGTCCCTACCCAGGACCGTCTTCCTTGAGCGCTGCCTAGGGTATTCTACTGATGACAAGCCGGTTCGAAGAAGCCCATGCAATGGAAAAGAAATTTAATAATAATAATAATAATATTAAATATTAATTTGCTGCTGAATACTTTAGGCGGCACACGAAGTTAGGTTTTTCGCGCAGGCCGGGTCGGTCCCTACCCAGGACCGTCTTCCTTGAGCGCTGCCTAGGGTATTCTACTGATGACAAGCCGGTTCGAAGAAGCCCATGCAATGGAAAAGAAATTTAATAATAATAATAATAATATTAAATATTAATTTGCTGCTGAATACTTTAGGCGGCACACGAAGTTAGGTTTTTCGCGCAGGCCGGGTCGGTCCCTACCCAGGACCGTCTTCCTTGAGCGCTGCCTAGGGTATTCTACTGATGACAAGCCGGTTCGAAGAAGCCCATGCAATGGAAAAGAAATTTAATAATAATAATAATAATATTAAATATTAATTTGCTGCTGAATACTTTAGGCGGCACACGAAGTTAGGTTTTTCGCGCAGGCCGGGTCGGTCCCTACCCAGGACCGTCTTCCTTGAGCGCTGCCTAGGGTATTCTACTGATGACAAGCCGGTTCGAAGAAGCCCATGCAATGGAAAAGAAATTTAATAATAATAATAATAATATTAAATATTAATTTGCTGCTGAATACTTTAGGCGGCACACGAAGTTAGGTTTTTCGCGCAGGCCGGGTCGGTCCCTACCCAGGACCGTCTTCCTTGAGCGCTGCCTAGGGTATTCTACTGATGACAAGCCGGTTCGAAGAAGCCCATGCAATGGAAAAGAAATTTAATAATAATAATAATAATATTAAATATTAATTTGCTGCTGAATACTTTAGGCGGCACACGAAGTTAGGTTTTTCGCGCAGGCCGGGTCGGTCCCTACCCAGGACCGTCTTCCTTGAGCGCTGCCTAGGGTATTCTACTGATGACAAGCCGGTTCGAAGAAGCCCATGCAATGGAAAAGAAATTTAATAATAATAATAATAATATTAAATATTAATTTGCTGCTGAATACTTTAGGCGGCACACGAAGTTAGGTTTTTCGCGCAGGCCGGGTCGGTCCCTACCCAGGACCGTCTTCCTTGAGCGCTGCCTAGGGTATTCTACTGATGACAAGCCGGTTCGAAGAAGCCCATGCAATGGAAAAGAAATTTAATAATAATAATAATAATATTAAATATTAATTTGCTGCTGAATACTTTAGGCGGCACACGAAGTTAGGTTTTTCGCGCAGGCCGGGTCGGTCCCTACCCAGGACCGTCTTCCTTGAGCGCTGCCTAGGGTATTCTACTGATGACAAGCCGGTTCGAAGAAGCCCATGCAATGGAAAAGAAATTTAATAATAATAATAATAATATTAAATATTAATTTGCTGCTGAATACTTTAGGCGGCACACGAAGTTAGGTTTTTCGCGCAGGCCGGGTCGGTCCCTACCCAGGACCGTCTTCCTTGAGCGCTGCCTAGGGTATTCTACTGATGACAAGCCGGTTCGAAGAAGCCCATGCAATGGAAAAGAAATTTAATAATAATAATAATAATATTAAATATTAATTTGCTGCTGAATACTTTAGGCGGCACACGAAGTTAGGTTTTTCGCGCAGGCCGGGTCGGTCCCTACCCAGGACCGTCTTCCTTGAGCGCTGCCTAGGGTATTCTACTGATGACAAGCCGGTTCGAAGAAGCCCATGCAATGGAAAAGAAATTTAATAATAATAATAATAATATTAAATATTAATTTGCTGCTGAATACTTTAGGCGGCACACGAAGTTAGGTTTTTCGCGCAGGCCGGGTCGGTCCCTACCCAGGACCGTCTTCCTTGAGCGCTGCCTAGGGTATTCTACTGATGACAAGCCGGTTCGAAGAAGCCCATGCAATGGAAAAGAAATTTAATAATAATAATAATAATATTAAATATTAATTTGCTGCTGAATACTTTAGGCGGCACACGAAGTTAGGTTTTTCGCGCAGGCCGGGTCGGTCCCTACCCAGGACCGTCTTCCTTGAGCGCTGCCTAGGGTATTCTACTGATGACAAGCCGGTTCGAAGAAGCCCATGCAATGGAAAAGAAATTTAATAATAATAATAATAATATTAAATATTAATTTGCTGCTGAATACTTTAGGCGGCACACGAAGTTAGGTTTTTCGCGCAGGCCGGGTCGGTCCCTACCCAGGACCGTCTTCCTTGAGCGCTGCCTAGGGTATTCTACTGATGACAAGCCGGTTCGAAGAAGCCCATGCAATGGAAAAGAAATTTAATAATAATAATAATAATATTAAATATTAATTTGCTGCTGAATACTTTAGGCGGCACACGAAGTTAGGTTTTTCGCGCAGGCCGGGTCGGTCCCTACCCAGGACCGTCTTCCTTGAGCGCTGCCTAGGGTATTCTACTGATGACAAGCCGGTTCGAAGAAGCCCATGCAATGGAAAAGAAATTTAATAATAATAATAATAATATTAAATATTAATTTGCTGCTGAATACTTTAGGCGGCACACGAAGTTAGGTTTTTCGCGCAGGCCGGGTCGGTCCCTACCCAGGACCGTCTTCCTTGAGCGCTGCCTAGGGTATTCTACTGATGACAAGCCGGTTCGAAGAAGCCCATGCAATGGAAAAGAAATTTAATAATAATAATAATAATATTAAATATTAATTTGCTGCTGAATACTTTAGGCGGCACACGAAGTTAGGTTTTTCGCGCAGGCCGGGTCGGTCCCTACCCAGGACCGTCTTCCTTGAGCGCTGCCTAGGGTATTCTACTGATGACAAGCCGGTTCGAAGAAGCCCATGCAATGGAAAAGAAATTTAATAATAATAATAATAATATTAAATATTAATTTGCTGCTGAATACTTTAGGCGGCACACGAAGTTAGGTTTTTCGCGCAGGCCGGGTCGGTCCCTACCCAGGACCGTCTTCCTTGAGCGCTGCCTAGGGTATTCTACTGATGACAAGCCGGTTCGAAGAAGCCCATGCAATGGAAAAGAAATTTAATAATAATAATAATAATATTAAATATTAATTTGCTGCTGAATACTTTAGGCGGCACACGAAGTTAGGTTTTTCGCGCAGGCCGGGTCGGTCCCTACCCAGGACCGTCTTCCTTGAGCGCTGCCTAGGGTATTCTACTGATGACAAGCCGGTTCGAAGAAGCCCATGCAATGGAAAAGAAATTTAATAATAATAATAATAATATTAAATATTAATTTGCTGCTGAATACTTTAGGCGGCACACGAAGTTAGGTTTTTCGCGCAGGCCGGGTCGGTCCCTACCCAGGACCGTCTTCCTTGAGCGCTGCCTAGGGTATTCTACTGATGACAAGCCGGTTCGAAGAAGCCCATGCAATGGAAAAGAAATTTAATAATAATAATAATAATATTAAATATTAATTTGCTGCTGAATACTTTAGGCGGCACACGAAGTTAGGTTTTTCGCGCAGGCCGGGTCGGTCCCTACCCAGGACCGTCTTCCTTGAGCGCTGCCTAGGGTATTCTACTGATGACAAGCCGGTTCGAAGAAGCCCATGCAATGGAAAAGAAATTTAATAATAATAATAATAATATTAAATATTAATTTGCTGCTGAATACTTTAGGCGGCACACGAAGTTAGGTTTTTCGCGCAGGCCGGGTCGGTCCCTACCCAGGACCGTCTTCCTTGAGCGCTGCCTAGGGTATTCTACTGATGACAAGCCGGTTCGAAGAAGCCCATGCAATGGAAAAGAAATTTAATAATAATAATAATAATATTAAATATTAATTTGCTGCTGAATACTTTAGGCGGCACACGAAGTTAGGTTTTTCGCGCAGGCCGGGTCGGTCCCTACCCAGGACCGTCTTCCTTGAGCGCTGCCTAGGGTATTCTACTGATGACAAGCCGGTTCGAAGAAGCCCATGCAATGGAAAAGAAATTTAATAATAATAATAATAATATTAAATATTAATTTGCTGCTGAATACTTTAGGCGGCACACGAAGTTAGGTTTTTCGCGCAGGCCGGGTCGGTCCCTACCCAGGACCGTCTTCCTTGAGCGCTGCCTAGGGTATTCTACTGATGACAAGCCGGTTCGAAGAAGCCCATGCAATGGAAAAGAAATTTAATAATAATAATAATAATATTAAATATTAATTTGCTGCTGAATACTTTAGGCGGCACACGAAGTTAGGTTTTTCGCGCAGGCCGGGTCGGTCCCTACCCAGGACCGTCTTCCTTGAGCGCTGCCTAGGGTATTCTACTGATGACAAGCCGGTTCGAAGAAGCCCATGCAATGGAAAAGAAATTTAATAATAATAATAATAATATTAAATATTAATTTGCTGCTGAATACTTTAGGCGGCACACGAAGTTAGGTTTTTCGCGCAGGCCGGGTCGGTCCCTACCCAGGACCGTCTTCCTTGAGCGCTGCCTAGGGTATTCTACTGATGACAAGCCGGTTCGAAGAAGCCCATGCAATGGAAAAGAAATTTAATAATAATAATAATAATATTAAATATTAATTTGCTGCTGAATACTTTAGGCGGCACACGAAGTTAGGTTTTTCGCGCAGGCCGGGTCGGTCCCTACCCAGGACCGTCTTCCTTGAGCGCTGCCTAGGGTATTCTACTGATGACAAGCCGGTTCGAAGAAGCCCATGCAATGGAAAAGAAATTTAATAATAATAATAATAATATTAAATATTAATTTGCTGCTGAATACTTTAGGCGGCACACGAAGTTAGGTTTTTCGCGCAGGCCGGGTCGGTCCCTACCCAGGACCGTCTTCCTTGAGCGCTGCCTAGGGTATTCTACTGATGACAAGCCGGTTCGAAGAAGCCCATGCAATGGAAAAGAAATTTAATAATAATAATAATAATATTAAATATTAATTTGCTGCTGAATACTTTAGGCGGCACACGAAGTTAGGTTTTTCGCGCAGGCCGGGTCGGTCCCTACCCAGGACCGTCTTCCTTGAGCGCTGCCTAGGGTATTCTACTGATGACAAGCCGGTTCGAAGAAGCCCATGCAATGGAAAAGAAATTTAATAATAATAATAATAATATTAAATATTAATTTGCTGCTGAATACTTTAGGCGGCACACGAAGTTAGGTTTTTCGCGCAGGCCGGGTCGGTCCCTACCCAGGACCGTCTTCCTTGAGCGCTGCCTAGGGTATTCTACTGATGACAAGCCGGTTCGAAGAAGCCCATGCAATGGAAAAGAAATTTAATAATAATAATAATAATATTAAATATTAATTTGCTGCTGAATACTTTAGGCGGCACACGAAGTTAGGTTTTTCGCGCAGGCCGGGTCGGTCCCTACCCAGGACCGTCTTCCTTGAGCGCTGCCTAGGGTATTCTACTGATGACAAGCCGGTTCGAAGAAGCCCATGCAATGGAAAAGAAATTTAATAATAATAATAATAATATTAAATATTAATTTGCTGCTGAATACTTTAGGCGGCACACGAAGTTAGGTTTTTCGCGCAGGCCGGGTCGGTCCCTACCCAGGACCGTCTTCCTTGAGCGCTGCCTAGGGTATTCTACTGATGACAAGCCGGTTCGAAGAAGCCCATGCAATGGAAAAGAAATTTAATAATAATAATAATAATATTAAATATTAATTTGCTGCTGAATACTTTAGGCGGCACACGAAGTTAGGTTTTTCGCGCAGGCCGGGTCGGTCCCTACCCAGGACCGTCTTCCTTGAGCGCTGCCTAGGGTATTCTACTGATGACAAGCCGGTTCGAAGAAGCCCATGCAATGGAAAAGAAATTTAATAATAATAATAATAATATTAAATATTAATTTGCTGCTGAATACTTTAGGCGGCACACAAAGTTAGGTTTTTCGCGCAGGCCGGGTCGGTCCCTACCCAGGACCGTCTTCCTTGAGCGCTGCCTAGGGTATTCTACTGATGACAAGCCGGTTCGAAGAAGCCCATGCAATGGAAAAGAAATTTAATAATAATAATAATAATATTAAATATTAATTTGCTGCTGAATACTTTAGGCGGCACACGAAGTTAGGTTTTTCGCGCAGGCCGGGTCGGTCCCTACCCAGGACCGTCTTCCTTGAGCGCTGCCTAGGGTATTCTACTGATGACAAGCCGGTTCGAAGAAGCCCATGCAATGGAAAAGAAATTTAATAATAATAATAATAATATTAAATATTAATTTGCTGCTGAATACTTTAGGCGGCACACGAAGTTAGGTTTTTCGCGCAGGCCGGGTCGGTCCCTACCCAGGACCGTCTTCCTTGAGCGCTGCCTAGGGTATTCTACTGATGACAAGCCGGTTCGAAGAAGCCCATGCAATGGAAAAGAAATTTAATAATAATAATAATAATATTAAATATTAATTTGCTGCTGAATACTTTAGGCGGCACACGAAGTTAGGTTTTTCGCGCAGGCCGGGTCGGTCCCTACCCAGGACCGTCTTCCTTGAGCGCTGCCTAGGGTATTCTACTGATGACAAGCCGGTTCGAAGAAGCCCATGCAATGGAAAAGAAATTTAATAATAATAATAATAATATTAAATATTAATTTGCTGCTGAATACTTTAGGCGGCACACGAAGTTAGGTTTTTCGCGCAGGCCGGGTCGGTCCCTACCCAGGACCGTCTTCCTTGAGCGCTGCCTAGGGTATTCTACTGATGACAAGCCGGTTCGAAGAAGCCCATGCAATGGAAAAGAAATTTAATAATAATAATAATAATATTAAATATTAATTTGCTGCTGAATACTTTAGGCGGCACACGAAGTTAGGTTTTTCGCGCAGGCCGGGTCGGTCCCTACCCAGGACCGTCTTCCTTGAGCGCTGCCTAGGGTATTCTACTGATGACAAGCCGGTTCGAAGAAGCCCATGCAATGGAAAAGAAATTTAATAATAATAATAATAATATTAAATATTAATTTGCTGCTGAATACTTTAGGCGGCACACGAAGTTAGGTTTTTCGCGCAGGCCGGGTCGGTCCCTACCCAGGACCGTCTTCCTTGAGCGCTGCCTAGGGTATTCTACTGATGACAAGCCGGTTCGAAGAAGCCCATGCAATGGAAAAGAAATTTAATAATAATAATAATAATATTAAATATTAATTTGCTGCTGAATACTTTAGGCGGCACACGAAGTTAGGTTTTTCGCGCAGGCCGGGTCGGTCCCTACCCAGGACCGTCTTCCTTGAGCGCTGCCTAGGGTATTCTACTGATGACAAGCCGGTTCGAAGAAGCCCATGCAATGGAAAAGAAATTTAATAATAATAATAATAATATTAAATATTAATTTGCTGCTGAATACTTTAGGCGGCACACGAAGTTAGGTTTTTCGCGCAGGCCGGGTCGGTCCCTACCCAGGACCGTCTTCCTTGAGCGCTGCCTAGGGTATTCTACTGATGACAAGCCGGTTCGAAGAAGCCCATGCAATGGAAAAGAAATTTAATAATAATAATAATAATATTAAATATTAATTTGCTGCTGAATACTTTAGGCGGCACACGAAGTTAGGTTTTTCGCGCAGGCCGGGTCGGTCCCTACCCAGGACCGTCTTCCTTGAGCGCTGCCTAGGGTATTCTACTGATGACAAGCCGGTTCGAAGAAGCCCATGCAATGGAAAAGAAATTTAATAATAATAATAATAATATTAAATATTAATTTGCTGCTGAATACTTTAGGCGGCACACGAAGTTAGGTTTTTCGCGCAGGCCGGGTCGGTCCCTACCCAGGACCGTCTTCCTTGAGCGCTGCCTAGGGTATTCTACTGATGACAAGCCGGTTCGAAGAAGCCCATGCAATGGAAAAGAAATTTAATAATAATAATAATAATATTAAATATTAATTTGCTGCTGAATACTTTAGGCGGCACACGAAGTTAGGTTTTTCGCGCAGGCCGGGTCGGTCCCTACCCAGGACCGTCTTCCTTGAGCGCTGCCTAGGGTATTCTACTGATGACAAGCCGGTTCGAAGAAGCCCATGCAATGGAAAAGAAATTTAATAATAATAATAATAATATTAAATATTAATTTGCTGCTGAATACTTTAGGCGGCACACGAAGTTAGGTTTTTCGCGCAGGCCGGGTCGGTCCCTACCCAGGACCGTCTTCCTTGAGCGCTGCCTAGGGTATTCTACTGATGACAAGCCGGTTCGAAGAAGCCCATGCAATGGAAAAGAAATTTAATAATAATAATAATAATATTAAATATTAATTTGCTGCTGAATACTTTAGGCGGCACACGAAGTTAGGTTTTTCGCGCAGGCCGGGTCGGTCCCTACCCAGGACCGTCTTCCTTGAGCGCTGCCTAGGGTATTCTACTGATGACAAGCCGGTTCGAAGAAGCCCATGCAATGGAAAAGAAATTTAATAATAATAATAATAATATTAAATATTAATTTGCTGCTGAATACTTTAGGCGGCACACGAAGTTAGGTTTTTCGCGCAGGCCGGGTCGGTCCCTACCCAGGACCGTCTTCCTTGAGCGCTGCCTAGGGTATTCTACTGATGACAAGCCGGTTCGAAGAAGCCCATGCAATGGAAAAGAAATTTAATAATAATAATAATAATATTAAATATTAATTTGCTGCTGAATACTTTAGGCGGCACACGAAGTTAGGTTTTTCGCGCAGGCCGGGTCGGTCCCTACCCAGGACCGTCTTCCTTGAGCGCTGCCTAGGGTATTCTACTGATGACAAGCCGGTTCGAAGAAGCCCATGCAATGGAAAAGAAATTTAATAATAATAATAATAATATTAAATATTAATTTGCTGCTGAATACTTTAGGCGGCACACGAAGTTAGGTTTTTCGCGCAGGCCGGGTCGGTCCCTACCCAGGACCGTCTTCCTTGAGCGCTGCCTAGGGTATTCTACTGATGACAAGCCGGTTCGAAGAAGCCCATGCAATGGAAAAGAAATTTAATAATAATAATAATAATATTAAATATTAATTTGCTGCTGAATACTTTAGGCGGCACACGAAGTTAGGTTTTTCGCGCAGGCCGGGTCGGTCCCTACCCAGGACCGTCTTCCTTGAGCGCTGCCTAGGGTATTCTACTGATGACAAGCCGGTTCGAAGAAGCCCATGCAATGGAAAAGAAATTTAATAATAATAATAATAATATTAAATATTAATTTGCTGCTGAATACTTTAGGCGGCACACGAAGTTAGGTTTTTCGCGCAGGCCGGGTCGGTCCCTACCCAGGACCGTCTTCCTTGAGCGCTGCCTAGGGTATTCTACTGATGACAAGCCGGTTCGAAGAAGCCCATGCAATGGAAAAGAAATTTAATAATAATAATAATAATATTAAATATTAATTTGCTGCTGAATACTTTAGGCGGCACACGAAGTTAGGTTTTTCGCGCAGGCCGGGTCGGTCCCTACCCAGGACCGTCTTCCTTGAGCGCTGCCTAGGGTATTCTACTGATGACAAGCCGGTTCGAAGAAGCCCATGCAATGGAAAAGAAATTTAATAATAATAATAATAATATTAAATATTAATTTGCTGCTGAATACTTTAGGCGGCACACGAAGTTAGGTTTTTCGCGCAGGCCGGGTCGGTCCCTACCCAGGACCGTCTTCCTTGAGCGCTGCCTAGGGTATTCTACTGATGACAAGCCGGTTCGAAGAAGCCCATGCAATGGAAAAGAAATTTAATAATAATAATAATAATATTAAATATTAATTTGCTGCTGAATACTTTAGGCGGCACACGAAGTTAGGTTTTTCGCGCAGGCCGGGTCGGTCCCTACCCAGGACCGTCTTCCTTGAGCGCTGCCTAGGGTATTCTACTGATGACAAGCCGGTTCGAAGAAGCCCATGCAATGGAAAAGAAATTTAATAATAATAATAATAATATTAAATATTAATTTGCTGCTGAATACTTTAGGCGGCACACGAAGTTAGGTTTTTCGCGCAGGCCGGGTCGGTCCCTACCCAGGACCGTCTTCCTTGAGCGCTGCCTAGGGTATTCTACTGATGACAAGCCGGTTCGAAGAAGCCCATGCAATGGAAAAGAAATTTAATAATAATAATAATAATATTAAATATTAATTTGCTGCTGAATACTTTAGGCGGCACACGAAGTTAGGTTTTTCGCGCAGGCCGGGTCGGTCCCTACCCAGGACCGTCTTCCTTGAGCGCTGCCTAGGGTATTCTACTGATGACAAGCCGGTTCGAAGAAGCCCATGCAATGGAAAAGAAATTTAATAATAATAATAATAATATTAAATATTAATTTGCTGCTGAATACTTTAGGCGGCACACGAAGTTAGGTTTTTCGCGCAGGCCGGGTCGGTCCCTACCCAGGACCGTCTTCCTTGAGCGCTGCCTAGGGTATTCTACTGATGACAAGCCGGTTCGAAGAAGCCCATGCAATGGAAAAGAAATTTAATAATAATAATAATAATATTAAATATTAATTTGCTGCTGAATACTTTAGGCGGCACACGAAGTTAGGTTTTTCGCGCAGGCCGGGTCGGTCCCTACCCAGGACCGTCTTCCTTGAGCGCTGCCTAGGGTATTCTACTGATGACAAGCCGGTTCGAAGAAGCCCATGCAATGGAAAAGAAATTTAATAATAATAATAATAATATTAAATATTAATTTGCTGCTGAATACTTTAGGCGGCACACGAAGTTAGGTTTTTCGCGCAGGCCGGGTCGGTCCCTACCCAGGACCGTCTTCCTTGAGCGCTGCCTAGGGTATTCTACTGATGACAAGCCGGTTCGAAGAAGCCCATGCAATGGAAAAGAAATTTAATAATAATAATAATAATATTAAATATTAATTTGCTGCTGAATACTTTAGGCGGCACACGAAGTTAGGTTTTTCGCGCAGGCCGGGTCGGTCCCTACCCAGGACCGTCTTCCTTGAGCGCTGCCTAGGGTATTCTACTGATGACAAGCCGGTTCGAAGAAGCCCATGCAATGGAAAAGAAATTTAATAATAATAATAATAATATTAAATATTAATTTGCTGCTGAATACTTTAGGCGGCACACGAAGTTAGGTTTTTCGCGCAGGCCGGGTCGGTCCCTACCCAGGACCGTCTTCCTTGAGCGCTGCCTAGGGTATTCTACTGATGACAAGCCGGTTCGAAGAAGCCCATGCAATGGAAAAGAAATTTAATAATAATAATAATAATATTAAATATTAATTTGCTGCTGAATACTTTAGGCGGCACACGAAGTTAGGTTTTTCGCGCAGGCCGGGTCGGTCCCTACCCAGGACCGTCTTCCTTGAGCGCTGCCTAGGGTATTCTACTGATGACAAGCCGGTTCGAAGAAGCCCATGCAATGGAAAAGAAATTTAATAATAATAATAATAATATTAAATATTAATTTGCTGCTGAATACTTTAGGCGGCACACGAAGTTAGGTTTTTCGCGCAGGCCGGGTCGGTCCCTACCCAGGACCGTCTTCCTTGAGCGCTGCCTAGGGTATTCTACTGATGACAAGCCGGTTCGAAGAAGCCCATGCAATGGAAAAGAAATTTAATAATAATAATAATAATATTAAATATTAATTTGCTGCTGAATACTTTAGGCGGCACACGAAGTTAGGTTTTTCGCGCAGGCCGGGTCGGTCCCTACCCAGGACCGTCTTCCTTGAGCGCTGCCTAGGGTATTCTACTGATGACAAGCCGGTTCGAAGAAGCCCATGCAATGGAAAAGAAATTTAATAATAATAATAATAATATTAAATATTAATTTGCTGCTGAATACTTTAGGCGGCACACGAAGTTAGGTTTTTCGCGCAGGCCGGGTCGGTCCCTACCCAGGACCGTCTTCCTTGAGCGCTGCCTAGGGTATTCTACTGATGACAAGCCGGTTCGAAGAAGCCCATGCAATGGAAAAGAAATTTAATAATAATAATAATAATATTAAATATTAATTTGCTGCTGAATACTTTAGGCGGCACACGAAGTTAGGTTTTTCGCGCAGGCCGGGTCGGTCCCTACCCAGGACCGTCTTCCTTGAGCGCTGCCTAGGGTATTCTACTGATGACAAGCCGGTTCGAAGAAGCCCATGCAATGGAAAAGAAATTTAATAATAATAATAATAATATTAAATATTAATTTGCTGCTGAATACTTTAGGCGGCACACGAAGTTAGGTTTTTCGCGCAGGCCGGGTCGGTCCCTACCCAGGACCGTCTTCCTTGAGCGCTGCCTAGGGTATTCTACTGATGACAAGCCGGTTCGAAGAAGCCCATGCAATGGAAAAGAAATTTAATAATAATAATAATAATATTAAATATTAATTTGCTGCTGAATACTTTAGGCGGCACACGAAGTTAGGTTTTTCGCGCAGGCCGGGTCGGTCCCTACCCAGGACCGTCTTCCTTGAGCGCTGCCTAGGGTATTCTACTGATGACAAGCCGGTTCGAAGAAGCCCATGCAATGGAAAAGAAATTTAATAATAATAATAATAATATTAAATATTAATTTGCTGCTGAATACTTTAGGCGGCACACGAAGTTAGGTTTTTCGCGCAGGCCGGGTCGGTCCCTACCCAGGACCGTCTTCCTTGAGCGCTGCCTAGGGTATTCTACTGATGACAAGCCGGTTCGAAGAAGCCCATGCAATGGAAAAGAAATTTAATAATAATAATAATAATATTAAATATTAATTTGCTGCTGAATACTTTAGGCGGCACACGAAGTTAGGTTTTTCGCGCAGGCCGGGTCGGTCCCTACCCAGGACCGTCTTCCTTGAGCGCTGCCTAGGGTATTCTACTGATGACAAGCCGGTTCGAAGAAGCCCATGCAATGGAAAAGAAATTTAATAATAATAATAATAATATTAAATATTAATTTGCTGCTGAATACTTTAGGCGGCACACGAAGTTAGGTTTTTCGCGCAGGCCGGGTCGGTCCCTACCCAGGACCGTCTTCCTTGAGCGCTGCCTAGGGTATTCTACTGATGACAAGCCGGTTCGAAGAAGCCCATGCAATGGAAAAGAAATTTAATAATAATAATAATAATATTAAATATTAATTTGCTGCTGAATACTTTAGGCGGCACACGAAGTTAGGTTTTTCGCGCAGGCCGGGTCGGTCCCTACCCAGGACCGTCTTCCTTGAGCGCTGCCTAGGGTATTCTACTGATGACAAGCCGGTTCGAAGAAGCCCATGCAATGGAAAAGAAATTTAATAATAATAATAATAATATTAAATATTAATTTGCTGCTGAATACTTTAGGCGGCACACGAAGTTAGGTTTTTCGCGCAGGCCGGGTCGGTCCCTACCCAGGACCGTCTTCCTTGAGCGCTGCCTAGGGTATTCTACTGATGACAAGCCGGTTCGAAGAAGCCCATGCAATGGAAAAGAAATTTAATAATAATAATAATAATATTAAATATTAATTTGCTGCTGAATACTTTAGGCGGCACACGAAGTTAGGTTTTTCGCGCAGGCCGGGTCGGTCCCTACCCAGGACCGTCTTCCTTGAGCGCTGCCTAGGGTATTCTACTGATGACAAGCCGGTTCGAAGAAGCCCATGCAATGGAAAAGAAATTTAATAATAATAATAATAATATTAAATATTAATTTGCTGCTGAATACTTTAGGCGGCACACGAAGTTAGGTTTTTCGCGCAGGCCGGGTCGGTCCCTACCCAGGACCGTCTTCCTTGAGCGCTGCCTAGGGTATTCTACTGATGACAAGCCGGTTCGAAGAAGCCCATGCAATGGAAAAGAAATTTAATAATAATAATAATAATATTAAATATTAATTTGCTGCTGAATACTTTAGGCGGCACACGAAGTTAGGTTTTTCGCGCAGGCCGGGTCGGTCCCTACCCAGGACCGTCTTCCTTGAGCGCTGCCTAGGGTATTCTACTGATGACAAGCCGGTTCGAAGAAGCCCATGCAATGGAAAAGAAATTTAATAATAATAATAATAATATTAAATATTAATTTGCTGCTGAATACTTTAGGCGGCACACGAAGTTAGGTTTTTCGCGCAGGCCGGGTCGGTCCCTACCCAGGACCGTCTTCCTTGAGCGCTGCCTAGGGTATTCTACTGATGACAAGCCGGTTCGAAGAAGCCCATGCAATGGAAAAGAAATTTAATAATAATAATAATAATATTAAATATTAATTTGCTGCTGAATACTTTAGGCGGCACACGAAGTTAGGTTTTTCGCGCAGGCCGGGTCGGTCCCTACCCAGGACCGTCTTCCTTGAGCGCTGCCTAGGGTATTCTACTGATGACAAGCCGGTTCGAAGAAGCCCATGCAATGGAAAAGAAATTTAATAATAATAATAATAATATTAAATATTAATTTGCTGCTGAATACTTTAGGCGGCACACGAAGTTAGGTTTTTCGCGCAGGCCGGGTCGGTCCCTACCCAGGACCGTCTTCCTTGAGCGCTGCCTAGGGTATTCTACTGATGACAAGCCGGTTCGAAGAAGCCCATGCAATGGAAAAGAAATTTAATAATAATAATAATAATATTAAATATTAATTTGCTGCTGAATACTTTAGGCGGCACACGAAGTTAGGTTTTTCGCGCAGGCCGGGTCGGTCCCTACCCAGGACCGTCTTCCTTGAGCGCTGCCTAGGGTATTCTACTGATGACAAGCCGGTTCGAAGAAGCCCATGCAATGGAAAAGAAATTTAATAATAATAATAATAATATTAAATATTAATTTGCTGCTGAATACTTTAGGCGGCACACGAAGTTAGGTTTTTCGCGCAGGCCGGGTCGGTCCCTACCCAGGACCGTCTTCCTTGAGCGCTGCCTAGGGTATTCTACTGATGACAAGCCGGTTCGAAGAAGCCCATGCAATGGAAAAGAAATTTAATAATAATAATAATAATATTAAATATTAATTTGCTGCTGAATACTTTAGGCGGCACACGAAGTTAGGTTTTTCGCGCAGGCCGGGTCGGTCCCTACCCAGGACCGTCTTCCTTGAGCGCTGCCTAGGGTATTCTACTGATGACAAGCCGGTTCGAAGAAGCCCATGCAATGGAAAAGAAATTTAATAATAATAATAATAATATTAAATATTAATTTGCTGCTGAATACTTTAGGCGGCACACGAAGTTAGGTTTTTCGCGCAGGCCGGGTCGGTCCCTACCCAGGACCGTCTTCCTTGAGCGCTGCCTAGGGTATTCTACTGATGACAAGCCGGTTCGAAGAAGCCCATGCAATGGAAAAGAAATTTAATAATAATAATAATAATATTAAATATTAATTTGCTGCTGAATACTTTGGCGGCACACGAAGTTAGGTTTTTCGCGCAGGCCGGGTCGGTCCCTACCCAGGACCGTCTTCCTTGAGCGCTGCCTAGGGTATTCTACTGATGACAAGCCGGTTCGAAGAAGCCCATGCAATGGAAAAGAAATTTAATAATAATAATAATAATATTAAATATTAATTTGCTGCTGAATACTTTAGGCGGCACACGAAGTTAGGTTTTTCGCGCAGGCCGGGTCGGTCCCTACCCAGGACCGTCTTCCTTGAGCGCTGCCTAGGGTATTCTACTGATGACAAGCCGGTTCGAAGAAGCCCATGCAATGGAAAAGAAATTTAATAATAATAATAATAATATTAAATATTAATTTGCTGCTGAATACTTTAGGCGGCACACGAAGTTAGGTTTTTCGCGCAGGCCGGGTCGGTCCCTACCCAGGACCGTCTTCCTTGAGCGCTGCCTAGGGTATTCTACTGATGACAAGCCGGTTCGAAGAAGCCCATGCAATGGAAAAGAAATTTAATAATAATAATAATAATATTAAATATTAATTTGCTGCTGAATTCTTTAGGCGGCACACGAAGTTAGGTTTTTCGCGCAGGCCGGGTCGGTCCCTACCCAGGACCGTCTTCCTTGAGCGCTGCCTAGGGTATTCTACTGATGACAAGCCGGTTCGAAGAAGCCCATGCAATGGAAAAGAAATTTAATAATAATAATAATAATATTAAATATTAATTTGCTGCTGAATACTTTAGGCGGCACACGAAGTTAGGTTTTTCGCGCAGGCCGGGTCGGTCCCTACCCAGGACCGTCTTCCTTGAGCGCTGCCTAGGGTATTCTACTGATGACAAGCCGGTTCGAAGAAGCCCATGCAATGGAAAAGAAATTTAATAATAATAATAATAATATTAAATATTAATTTGCTGCTGAATACTTTAGGCGGCACACGAAGTTAGGTTTTTCGCGCAGGCCGGGTCGGTCCCTACCCAGGACCGTCTTCCTTGAGCGCTGCCTAGGGTATTCTACTGATGACAAGCCGGTTCGAAGAAGCCCATGCAATGGAAAAGAAATTTAATAATAATAATAATAATATTAAATATTAATTTGCTGCTGAATACTTTAGGCGGCACACGAAGTTAGGTTTTTCGCGCAGGCCGGGTCGGTCCCTACCCAGGACCGTCTTCCTTGAGCGCTGCCTAGGGTATTCTACTGATGACAAGCCGGTTCGAAGAAGCCCATGCAATGGAAAAGAAATTTAATAATAATAATAATAATATTAAATATTAATTTGCTGCTGAATACTTTAGGCGGCACACGAAGTTAGGTTTTTCGCGCAGGCCGGGTCGGTCCCTACCCAGGACCGTCTTCCTTGAGCGCTGCCTAGGGTATTCTACTGATGACAAGCCGGTTCGAAGAAGCCCATGCAATGGAAAAGAAATTTAATAATAATAATAATAATATTAAATATTAATTTGCTGCTGAATACTTTAGGCGGCACACGAAGTTAGGTTTTTCGCGCAGGCCGGGTCGGTCCCTACCCAGGACCGTCTTCCTTGAGCGCTGCCTAGGGTATTCTACTGATGACAAGCCGGTTCGAAGAAGCCCATGCAATGGAAAAGAAATTTAATAATAATAATAATAATATTAAATATTAATTTGCTGCTGAATACTTTAGGCGGCACACGAAGTTAGGTTTTTCGCGCAGGCCGGGTCGGTCCCTACCCAGGACCGTCTTCCTTGAGCGCTGCCTAGGGTATTCTACTGATGACAAGCCGGTTCGAAGAAGCCCATGCAATGGAAAAGAAATTTAATAATAATAATAATAATATTAAATATTAATTTGCTGCTGAATACTTTAGGCGGCACACGAAGTTAGGTTTTTCGCGCAGGCCGGGTCGGTCCCTACCCAGGACCGTCTTCCTTGAGCGCTGCCTAGGGTATTCTACTGATGACAAGCCGGTTCGAAGAAGCCCATGCAATGGAAAAGAAATTTAATAATAATAATAATAATATTAAATATTAATTTGCTGCTGAATACTTTAGGCGGCACACGAAGTTAGGTTTTTCGCGCAGGCCGGGTCGGTCCCTACCCAGGACCGTCTTCCTTGAGCGCTGCCTAGGGTATTCTACTGATGACAAGCCGGTTCGAAGAAGCCCATGCAATGGAAAAGAAATTTAATAATAATAATAATAATATTAAATATTAATTTGCTGCTGAATACTTTAGGCGGCACACGAAGTTAGGTTTTTCGCGCAGGCCGGGTCGGTCCCTACCCAGGACCGTCTTCCTTGAGCGCTGCCTAGGGTATTCTACTGATGACAAGCCGGTTCGAAGAAGCCCATGCAATGGAAAAGAAATTTAATAATAATAATAATAATATTAAATATTAATTTGCTGCTGAATACTTTAGGCGGCACACGAAGTTAGGTTTTTCGCGCAGGCCGGGTCGGTCCCTACCCAGGACCGTCTTCCTTGAGCGCTGCCTAGGGTATTCTACTGATGACAAGCCGGTTCGAAGAAGCCCATGCAATGGAAAAGAAATTTAATAATAATAATAATAATATTAAATATTAATTTGCTGCTGAATACTTTAGGCGGCACACGAAGTTAGGTTTTTCGCGCAGGCCGGGTCGGTCCCTACCCAGGACCGTCTTCCTTGAGCGCTGCCTAGGGTATTCTACTGATGACAAGCCGGTTCGAAGAAGCCCATGCAATGGAAAAGAAATTTAATAATAATAATAATAATATTAAATATTAATTTGCTGCTGAATACTTTAGGCGGCACACGAAGTTAGGTTTTTCGCGCAGGCCGGGTCGGTCCCTACCCAGGACCGTCTTCCTTGAGCGCTGCCTAGGGTATTCTACTGATGACAAGCCGGTTCGAAGAAGCCCATGCAATGGAAAAGAAATTTAATAATAATAATAATAATATTAAATATTAATTTGCTGCTGAATACTTTAGGCGGCACACGAAGTTAGGTTTTTCGCGCAGGCCGGGTCGGTCCCTACCCAGGACCGTCTTCCTTGAGCGCTGCCTAGGGTATTCTACTGATGACAAGCCGGTTCGAAGAAGCCCATGCAATGGAAAAGAAATTTAATAATAATAATAATAATATTAAATATTAATTTGCTGCTGAATACTTTAGGCGGCACACGAAGTTAGGTTTTTCGCGCAGGCCGGGTCGGTCCCTACCCAGGACCGTCTTCCTTGAGCGCTGCCTAGGGTATTCTACTGATGACAAGCCGGTTCGAAGAAGCCCATGCAATGGAAAAGAAATTTAATAATAATAATAATAATATTAAATATTAATTTGCTGCTGAATACTTTAGGCGGCACACGAAGTTAGGTTTTTCGCGCAGGCCGGGTCGGTCCCTACCCAGGACCGTCTTCCTTGAGCGCTGCCTAGGGTATTCTACTGATGACAAGCCGGTTCGAAGAAGCCCATGCAATGGAAAAGAAATTTAATAATAATAATAATAATATTAAATATTAATTTGCTGCTGAATACTTTAGGCGGCACACGAAGTTAGGTTTTTCGCGCAGGCCGGGTCGGTCCCTACCCAGGACCGTCTTCCTTGAGCGCTGCCTAGGGTATTCTACTGATGACAAGCCGGTTCGAAGAAGCCCATGCAATGGAAAAGAAATTTAATAATAATAATAATAATATTAAATATTAATTTGCTGCTGAATACTTTAGGCGGCACACGAAGTTAGGTTTTTCGCGCAGGCCGGGTCGGTCCCTACCCAGGACCGTCTTCCTTGAGCGCTGCCTAGGGTATTCTACTGATGACAAGCCGGTTCGAAGAAGCCCATGCAATGGAAAAGAAATTTAATAATAATAATAATAATATTAAATATTAATTTGCTGCTGAATACTTTAGGCGGCACACGAAGTTAGGTTTTTCGCGCAGGCCGGGTCGGTCCCTACCCAGGACCGTCTTCCTTGAGCGCTGCCTAGGGTATTCTACTGATGACAAGCCGGTTCGAAGAAGCCCATGCAATGGAAAAGAAATTTAATAATAATAATAATAATATTAAATATTAATTTGCTGCTGAATACTTTAGGCGGCACACGAAGTTAGGTTTTTCGCGCAGGCCGGGTCGGTCCCTACCCAGGACCGTCTTCCTTGAGCGCTGCCTAGGGTATTCTACTGATGACAAGCCGGTTCGAAGAAGCCCATGCAATGGAAAAGAAATTTAATAATAATAATAATAATATTAAATATTAATTTGCTGCTGAATACTTTAGGCGGCACACGAAGTTAGGTTTTTCGCGCAGGCCGGGTCGGTCCCTACCCAGGACCGTCTTCCTTGAGCGCTGCCTAGGGTATTCTACTGATGACAAGCCGGTTCGAAGAAGCCCATGCAATGGAAAAGAAATTTAATAATAATAATAATAATATTAAATATTAATTTGCTGCTGAATACTTTAGGCGGCACACGAAGTTAGGTTTTTCGCGCAGGCCGGGTCGGTCCCTACCCAGGACCGTCTTCCTTGAGCGCTGCCTAGGGTATTCTACTGATGACAAGCCGGTTCGAAGAAGCCCATGCAATGGAAAAGAAATTTAATAATAATAATAATAATATTAAATATTAATTTGCTGCTGAATACTTTAGGCGGCACACGAAGTTAGGTTTTTCGCGCAGGCCGGGTCGGTCCCTACCCAGGACCGTCTTCCTTGAGCGCTGCCTAGGGTATTCTACTGATGACAAGCCGGTTCGAAGAAGCCCATGCAATGGAAAAGAAATTTAATAATAATAATAATAATATTAAATATTAATTTGCTGCTGAATACTTTAGGCGGCACACGAAGTTAGGTTTTTCGCGCAGGCCGGGTCGGTCCCTACCCAGGACCGTCTTCCTTGAGCGCTGCCTAGGGTATTCTACTGATGACAAGCCGGTTCGAAGAAGCCCATGCAATGGAAAAGAAATTTAATAATAATAATAATAATATTAAATATTAATTTGCTGCTGAATACTTTAGGCGGCACACGAAGTTAGGTTTTTCGCGCAGGCCGGGTCGGTCCCTACCCAGGACCGTCTTCCTTGAGCGCTGCCTAGGGTATTCTACTGATGACAAGCCGGTTCGAAGAAGCCCATGCAATGGAAAAGAAATTTAATAATAATAATAATAATATTAAATATTAATTTGCTGCTGAATACTTTAGGCGGCACACGAAGTTAGGTTTTTCGCGCAGGCCGGGTCGGTCCCTACCCAGGACCGTCTTCCTTGAGCGCTGCCTAGGGTATTCTACTGATGACAAGCCGGTTCGAAGAAGCCCATGCAATGGAAAAGAAATTTAATAATAATAATAATAATATTAAATATTAATTTGCTGCTGAATACTTTAGGCGGCACACGAAGTTAGGTTTTTCGCGCAGGCCGGGTCGGTCCCTACCCAGGACCGTCTTCCTTGAGCGCTGCCTAGGGTATTCTACTGATGACAAGCCGGTTCGAAGAAGCCCATGCAATGGAAAAGAAATTTAATAATAATAATAATAATATTAAATATTAATTTGCTGCTGAATACTTTAGGCGGCACACGAAGTTAGGTTTTTCGCGCAGGCCGGGTCGGTCCCTACCCAGGACCGTCTTCCTTGAGCGCTGCCTAGGGTATTCTACTGATGACAAGCCGGTTCGAAGAAGCCCATGCAATGGAAAAGAAATTTAATAATAATAATAATAATATTAAATATTAATTTGCTGCTGAATACTTTAGGCGGCACACGAAGTTAGGTTTTTCGCGCAGGCCGGGTCGGTCCCTACCCAGGACCGTCTTCCTGGAGCGCTGCCTAGGGTATTCTACTGATGACAAGCCGGTTCGAAGAAGCCCATGCAATGGAAAAGAAATTTAATAATAATAATAATAATATTAAATATTAATTTGCTGCTGAATACTTTAGGCGGCACACGAAGTTAGGTTTTTCGCGCAGGCCGGGTCGGTCCCTACCCAGGACCGTCTTCCTTGAGCGCTGCCTAGGGTATTCTACTGATGACAAGCCGGTTCGAAGAAGCCCATGCAATGGAAAAGAAATTTAATAATAATAATAATAATATTAAATATTAATTTGCTGCTGAATACTTTAGGCGGCACACGAAAGTTAGGTTTTTCGCGCAGGCCGGGTCGGTCCCTACCCAGGACCGTCTTCCTTGAGCGCTGCCTAGGGTATTCTACTGATGACAAGCCGGTTCGAAGAAGCCCATGCAATGGAAAAGAAATTTAATAATAATAATAATAATATTAAATATTAATTTGCTGCTGAATACTTTAGGCGGCACACGAAGTTAGGTTTTTCGCGCAGGCCGGGTCGGTCCCTACCCAGGACCGTCTTCCTTGAGCGCTGCCTAGGGTATTCTACTGATGACAAGCCGGTTCGAAGAAGCCCATGCAATGGAAAAGAAATTTAATAATAATAATAATAATTATTAAATATTAATTTGCTGCTGAATACTTTAGGCGGCACACGAAGTTAG